>JAAAKG020172825.1:0-53223 GCA_010014905.2 Druon quercuslanigerum
GTTTTTTCATGGTTTCACCATGAAAATCGCCTAGTCGCCAATTTTCACTATCATATTCGTAATCAGCGCATCAAAATGCATAGGTATACGCAGTGTGAATGATTTTGGAGGTAAACCTTAATCGGAAGTTCACCCGAAAATTCTACTATTTTGATATAAAGTCATCTTTTTGGTCAAAAATTAATTTTGATGGTTGATAGTTAATTCTTTTGAATTATACCTCTCGATTAAAAATACTATTACGTCGTTGAAAATTTAGTAACATTGTAGAAAAATATATTATTATCTTATACATCCATCTTTTTTGTTCAAAAATTCAACTGTTTGTCAAACATTCATCTTTTTGGATAAAAATTCATCTTTTGGTTAAAAAGTATTTGTTTTTTGTTTAAATGTAATTCTTTTTAATTGAAAAGTCTACTTTTTTGTGGTCCAGAATCGATCTATTTTGATTAGAAATTATACTATTGATTGAAAATGTAATTACACTGTTAAAAATTGAACTTTCTTCTTAAAATCCCATCCTTTTTTAGTCAATATTCAACTGTTTTGTCGAACATTCATCCTTTGAAAGAAAAATAATATTTGTTGGTTGAGAATTAAATTTTTATAATATAAAAATGTACTATTTTATTTTTGGTTAAGATTTTCACAATCTTTTGGTTAAAAATGCGATTATTTTGTTAAAAATTCAACTATTTTGATGAAAAGTGATCTTTTTTGGTGAAAATTTAATTTTGATGATTGAGAGTAAATTATTTTGAATTATACCTCTCGATTAAAAATACTATTACTTCGTTGAAAATTTAATAATATTGTTGAAAAATAAAATATTTTCTTATGAACCCATCTTTTTTTGTTCAAAAATTCAACTGTTCTGGCGAACATTCATCTTTTTGGATGAACAATTCCTCCTTTTGGATTAAAAATTCATCTTCTGGTGGAAACGTATTTGTTTTTTGTTGAAAGTTAATTCTTTTTAATTAAAAAGTTTACTATTATTTTTGTGGTGCAAGATTGATTTACTTTGGTTAGAAATTAAAGTATTGATTGAAAATCTTATTACATTGTTAAAAATTGAACTTTCTTCTTAAAATCCTAACTTTTTTAAATCAAAAATTCAACTATTTTTTTGAACATTCATCCTTTGAAATAAAAATAATATTTGTTGGTTGAAAATTAAATTTTTATAATTTTTAAAATGCGATTATTTTGTTGAAAATTCAACTATTTTGATAAAAAGTCATCTTTTTTGGTCAAAAAGTAATTTTGATGGTTGAGAGTCAATTCTTTTGAATCATATCTCTCGATTAAAAATACTATTACTTCATTCAAAATTCAATAATATTGTTGAAAAATAAATTATTTTCTTATAAATCCATCCTTTCTGTTCAAAAATTCAACTGCTTTGCCGAACATTTATCTTTTTGGATGAAAAATTCCTCCTTTTAGATTAAAAATTCATCTTTGGTTGAAAATTATTTGTTTTTTGTTGAAAGTTAATTCTTTTTAATTGAAAAGTCTGTTATTATTTTTGTGGTCCAGGATTGATTTACTTTGGTTAGAAACTATAGTAGTGATTGAAAATGTAATTACATTGTTTAAAATTCAATTTTCTTCTTAAAATCCCATCTTTTTTAGCCAAAATTCAACTGTTTTGTCGAACATTCATCCTTTGAAATAAAAATAATATTTGTTGGTTGAAAATTAAATTTTTATAATTTTTAAAATGCGATTATTTTGTTGAAAATTCAACTATTTTGATAAAAAGTCATCTTTTTTGGTCAAAAAGTAATTTTGATGGTTGAGAGTCAATTCTTTTGAATCATATCTCTCGATTAAAAATACTATTACTTCATTCAAAATTCAATAATATTGTTGAAAAATAAATTATTTTCTTGTAAATCCATCTTTTTGTTCAAAAATTCAACTGTTTTGTCGAACATTCATCTTTTTGGATGAAAAATTCCTCTTCTTGGATTAAAAATTAATCTTTGGGCTGAAAAGTATTTGTTTTTTTAAAAGTTAATTCTTTTTAATTAAAAATTTTACTATTATTTTTGTGGTCTAGGATTGATTTACTTTGGTTAGAAATTATAGTATTGATTGAAAATCTAATTACATTGTTAAAAATTGATCTTTCTTCCTAAAATCCCATCTTTTTTTTTAAATTCAACTGTTTTGTCGAACATTTATCCTTTGAAAGAAAAATAATATTTGTTGGATAAAAATTAAATTTTTATAATTTAAAAATTTACTATTATATTTTGGTTAAGATTTTCACAATCTTTTGCATAAAAATGCTGTTATCTGGTTGAAATTTTAATTATTTTGTAGAAAATTCAATTAATTGGTTAAAATATCATCGTTTTTGTTAACAGTTCATCTTTTTGGATTCAAAAATAATGTTTTTTCCAAATATATGACTTTTTAGTTCGAAAACTAATCTCTTTTGTTGAAAATTCATCTTTGTAGGTTGAAAATTTAATTGTTTGGTAAAAAAACAAAAACTTTTTTGCTTAAAACTCGTCTCATTTGCCTGAAAGTTTAACGATTTTATTGAAAATTAATTTTTTGTTGAAACTTTAACCATTTGTTTAAAAAGACATGTTTTTTATTAAACATTTTCTTATTCCTTGAAAATTCACCCTATCTGGTTCAAAAGTCAAGTGTTATCTAAAACATATGCCTTTTTAGCTTAAAAATCATATCTTTTGTTGAGAATGCATCTTTAAAAGTTAAAATTTTGCAAATTTGGTAGAAATTACTTTTCTAGATATAAGTAGTATAACATAACTCCTAAGTAGATAAAGAGAGTTTGAGTCGGGCAAGTTGGAATAGCCTGGAATGCAAATATCAGGTAACATTAAAGAAGGAAATGGGATCTTTTATCAAGTTTCACACACTGTTAATCTGTACCTTCTTAACTTAGAAATCCTAAAAATGAACATTTAAAATATAATTCTTGAATTATCTGCGAACAAAAACAAAAAAAGAAGCTTTAAAGTTCAAATCTCAAAATCTCGTGCATCCTCTCTGTTAAATAATAAAGTTTCATTAATTTAGAAAATACTGGTATTCACTGCAGTCCAGATTCACAATTTCTCGTTTGTACTCCAGCATTCTGCCTATTGCACAATCTAACATTTTTTTAATCAGATTTCGCTTTTGGGTTTGTATCATCTGATCGTGGCAAATAACGAGTCGTTTCACAATATTACGATACCTGAAAATTTAAAGAAACGCAAAATTAAGACAGAAAAATGAATATAAAATGTAGTATTCAATATATTTTCTAATAGTTTTACATTTTATTCAGTGAAATATTATTTTATTGCAAAATCTTCCTACTTGATGTACAAAGGCAAAATCGGGAGCAAACCCTCATCCTTTATCTTTGTAGCTTCTATTGCTTGCACTTTTTCGTCCAATTTTAAAAGTTCTTCTACATCCTTTCGTGTTATTAGCCATAGCTCAGAATAATAAGAATTGGACATTAAAATATTTTATTATAAAAATTATCTTTAATCTTGATGGAAGTGATTGTTCAACTTGAGTTACTTATGAATTTTCTCGTTAGTTTTCTAGATTGAGGTCCAAAATGTTTACTCAGGTTAATAATATTGATAGTTCTTAGTCGTCTGAAGTTGCCTGATATATAAAATCAAGTTACCTAATATTTGAAGATTTTCTTAGAATAAGAACGTTATCATACAAATAAATAATTAATTAGATGTCATTAATTTTTTTAAGTATGCCGAGTACGCTGCAAGTTTTGTTGGCTCTGGCAACATTGTCATTGGCTTTTTCATCTGGAGTCGATGATCAAAATTCTGCAACAATAATGCCATTATCAAAGAATACAATAGACGATGTAATATCAACAGTATCAGAATCAATCAACAGGATGCCAGCAATATCAACAACAATAAAAACTAGAGCGTCAATAGAATCAGAAGATGTTCCAGAAACTTCAACAGTAGGAATTACAACAACCAAAATACCGACAAGAGTCGGTAGAGTGACAAAAGTTACTTCTGATAATACAAAAAATCAACTGCCATCGACGTCTAAAAGAAGAAATGATTCCTTGAATGTTGTATGGGAATGCCCTAATATAACGGGAGTTGGTATCGAGTGTTCTTGCGATTTTCCACATACGCTTAGATGTACTGGAGATAGAACTGCGTTACAGGTATTATTTGTACTTAATCGACATTTTACAAATAAATTTATAGTGAAAAATAGATGGTAATTGAAGAAATGCGTTCAAAAGAAAAATAGTTACAACTCTATTTGATTTTTAATCTAGTGGTTAAAAATGAAATTATAAACAGGGTGGTCATAGGTCAGGAAAGAGATAAGGAACTGTAATGCTCAGGGAAAGCCAAGGATTTTGTCAAAAAAATTGCAAGAGTCAGGGAATTTTTACAACAGGCGCTTTAAATTACTGCCTTGTATTTCTATATTTATTTTTGTTTTGCAGTTACTTCCTACCAACGATTTTATTTTTAGATAATACTTTTATTATTTGTTTTGAAAATTCAACAGTTTTGTTGAATAGTCATTCTCTTAATTGAAAGTTCATCTTTCTTGTTCAAAATTCGTCTTTTCTGTTAAAAATTTGACTATTTTGACACAAAATTAACTTTTTATTTAAAAGTCGTCTTCTTGGTGTAAACATTTATCTTTTTAGCAGACATTTCATCTTATTTTGACAAAAATGTAACTATTTGGTTAAAAATTAGTCTGTTGCTTGAATTAAATTGTTTTTTATTTTAAATAAAAATCTTTTTTGGTGAAATGTCTACTATTACATTATTCGTAAAAAATGTATCTTTTTAGTACAAAATTAAACTACTTGGATTAAGGTTTAACCACTTTAGTTATTTCATTTGAAGATTCATCATTTGAGAGGAAAATTCATCTTTTTGCATGACACTTTAACCAGTTTGTTGAAAATTTATATTTTTCATTGCAAATTCAGCTACTTGGGTAAAAGTTTAACTTTTTTGGTAACTTTTTCCAAGGTTCATTTCTTTGATTTAAAATGTAACTATTTTCTTAAAAATTCTGTTTTTTTCATTGGTTTAAAAGTAATTTTTTGACTTTATATGTAACTTTTCTATTCTTGGTTAATAATTAAATCGTTTTTAGTTGAAAAATCAACCCTTTTTGGTAAAAAATTAATATTCTTGGTTTAAAATTCCTCCCTTTTAGTAAAAAATGCAACTTTTTGGTTGAAAATTAATTTTTTTGGCAAAGAAAGCTTTTTGAGTCAAGGATTTAATTTCTTTGATAAGTTATGTATTGGGTTAAAAATTAGTCTTTTTTTTGTAGACAATAAATCATTTATCAACGCATGAATTATTTTGTTGAAAAGTCGTCTTACTATTCCACTTTTGTTTGAAAATTTAGCTTTTTTCCTCGAAAGTTCATCTAATGGGATACAGATTCTTTTTTTTTGTAGAAAATTAATCTTCTTGGTTGAAAATTCATATTTTTGTTTTTAAAATTTATTTCCTTTGGTAAAAATTTCATCTTTTTTGGTTAAAATTTTAATTTTTACGTTTTTTGTTAAAAATGTATCTTTCATCAATTTCATCTTCATTCATTCATCAATTATTTTTATGAAAAATCGTTTCTTTTGCTTTCAAGTTTAACTATTTGGTTGTAAATAAAACTTTGTAGTTGAATATTAATTTATTTTTGTTTAATTTTTAATTTTTTGTATGAAAATTATACACTTTTTTTTGAAAATTTAGCTTTTTTCCTCGAGAATTCATGTAATGGGATACAAATTCTTCTTTTTTAGTAGAAAATTAATCTTCTTAGTTGAAAATTCATCTTTTTATTTTTTTAAAAATGTATTTTCTTTGGTAAAAATTTCATCTATTTTGGTTAAAATTTCAATTTTTACGTTTTTTGGTTAAAATGTATCTTTCATCAATTTCATCTTCATCCATTCATCAATTATTTTTATGAAAATTCATTTCTTTTGCTTTAAAGTTTAACTATTTGGTTGTAAATAAAATTTTTTGGTTGAATATTAATTTATTTTTGTTTAATTTTTAATTTTTTTTATGAAAATTATACTATTTGGTTGAAACTTTATCTTTGTAGGTAGAAAACTCAAGTATTTCTTTAAATATTCCACTAATCTGTTGAGAATTTAATTCTTGTTTTGAAAATTCAAGTAATTTGTTGAAAAGTCGTATTTTTTAGTCAAAAATTGAACTGCTTTGTTCAAAACCATCTATTTAGACAGAAAGATTCTCATTTTGATTTCTTTTTGTTGTTGAATATTCAACTGTCTTCTCAAAAATTTAATTATTGGGTTTGACTTTTTTGTTTAAAAATTCAATCATTTGGTCGACAATGTATCTTTTTAGTTTAAAAAGGATGCAATTACGATAAAATTTTTACTATTCTGTTGATAAATTAAAGAATTTTTTTAGTCATCTTTTGTGGTCGAAAATTCAGTTTTTTTTAAAGTTCAACCGTTTGGATTAGAAATTCATCTTTTATGACAGAAAAGTAATCTTTTTGGTAGAAAATATTACAAGATTGAAATGCTGGGCTTTGAATAATAATGGCGAGGGAAATTTTTGAGGTAAAAAGAGGAATCTTGAAAATGAAATTATTCGGCCACCCTGATAAAGCAATTGATCAAAATATTTGGATTTCATGATAAGTGTACAAGATTCAGGATATTCACGATTCTAAATCTAATAAAAAATCTAAACAAAATAATTAATCAGACATTTTAATTGCCTTAGGCGATTAGTCGACACTTGAGGCATAGTCATCCAGGCATATCCCTCCTGGACGTCACCGTCACAGGAATATCCGTCCTACCAGCACATTTTCTTGAGGATATCGCACTCCATGGACTTGTAGTTTCCACTGGAGAACTCCGAAGAGTTCACGAAAATGCTTTCACAGCTTTATCAAGACCTCTTCAAGCCTTGGGACTTCCTAATAATATTCTGGAATCGGTTCCAACAGCTGCCTTGAGACATTTAGTTGGTCTAGACAGGCTGGATCTCTCTAGAAATAAGCTAAAGACTCTGGAAGCTGATTCTTTTGTGGTAAGAATATTAGAGTGTCTTTTCGTAGTTTTTAAATTATTTTTGAATCCATATTCCTTGAAAAAAAATGCTAGAAGAGAAAAATCAATGTTTAAATTATAATATAGAGACAATTTGATTCCAGGGCCTGATGAACTTGACCTACCTGGACCTCTGTGATAATCTCCTTTCTCAGTTGTCACCGCAAGCTTTTGCATCTCTGCCATTTCTTCGATATTTGAAGATGCGAGGAAACCATTTGAGCGTTTCAGCTCTTTCAGCTCTCCGTGGACTCAAAAGGCTTGAAGAACTTGATCTTTCCCGGAATATGCTTGTAGGGCCCATCAGTCCCAATTTACTTCCTCTGATACCGAGACTTCGGTCCCTTTCGATTTCTGAGAACGAATTGATTAACGTCAAACAAGGTGCGCTCTCTGGATTGCGAAATTTGACGTATTTAAGCCTCAGTCACAATCAGGTATGAAGCAACAAAATATGTTTCTCTCTTCTGGCTGCTTAAAAGTCTCCTTTGTCTCCCGAGTACTTCCTTTCATTTACTGCCATGACTAAACGTCAGACATGTTAAGAAGCATCGTTCCTGGGTGGCGATCTTCTTGATGGTGTCAATCACCGATTAGAACCAAACTTTGCACATCAATAAAACACCAAAAAATATTGAACCCGTGTTTTTTACTTTTGCAGAATACGCTTTCTAGGGGTAGAAACCACCCCTGCCAAACCAAAAGCAGCCTAACCCACTTATCTCTGGGATCAGCGAGTTTAATCGCTCGTTCTTCTTAAAATAATTGAATTCCACACCATGATATAGCCCGCCTTATCACCTACCCCTTAACCAACGTAACCCATCCAAACACCCACCCCGAACCTACGTAACCTCGAGAAACCACCCCTATCAAACCACAAGGAGGCACAGCAATCGTCATTTGTTTGTCAAGAAAACCAGAAGGAACAGAATTAGATTAGGGATTAGATTATATGGGTTAGATTAGTTGGGTTAGATTAGGGGTTAGATTAGTTGAGCTTAGGTGGGTTAACCCACCTGTGGTGTGGGATTAAATGATTGCAAGGAAAATAAGGGATAGGTTACGTTGGTTAAGGGGTAGGTTATAAGGTGGGCTATATTATCGTGTGGAATTCAATTATTTTAAGAAGAACGAGCGATTAAACTCGCTGATCCCAGAGATAAGTGGGTTAGGCTGCTTTTGGTTTGGCAGGGGTGGTTTCTACCCCTAGAAAGCAAATTCTCCAAAAGTAAAAAAACACGGGTTCAATATTTTTTGGTGTTTTATTGATGTGCAAAGCTTGGTTCTAATCGGTAAGTGTTACTTGTCAGTGCTTAAATTCGACACTTCTCTGATTAGAGAAAATATTTGTATTTCAGATTGATGTCTTAGAAGATCACGCATTCAAATATTTGGACACCCTGACAAGGCTGGACCTTGCGAATAATCGAATCGTTGCAGTATCAAGTTCTTCTTTAGCTCATTTGGAGAATCTGACAATGCTGGATTTGACCCACAACTTTCTGAGGTCTCTCACATCCGATTTGATTTTGCCACTGAAGAATTTGCAAGATCTTCGACTGGATGATAACGACATCACGATGGTGGCTAGCGATGTACCAACTTCAAAATTAAAATTGAAGAGACTCTCTCTGTCTGACAATCCTCTGAATTGCGATTGCACCCTGCTAGATTTTGCTAATTGGCTAACCAATTCAACTTTGGAAGAAGAGGATAAACTCTCAGCTGTGTGTGCAACTCCACCAGCTTTGGAGAATGGAATCCTTTCTCAGGTCAGTTTATAATTCGAATAAGAATTCATGGTTTTAATTAATTTTAGCTGGAATAAAAGAAAAAATACGGGATTTGAAAAAAAATTGCAAAAGTCAGGGAATTTCTGTAGAAAGCACTTTAATTACCTCAAGAATAATCAGGGCTACCACACAGCTACTATTAGTCACTTTCTTTCTAAAATCATGACACTTTTTTAAATCAAAATATCCCTTTGGCAGATGACTATTACGCCCAGCTACCTGCGTACCGTTCCCCCACTACGCGGCTTCCGTAAGAATACTGGTACTGGAAAAGGCCCGCCCGCTGACCAAGCTCAGTGGCAGCAGCTCGACGGTGTGAGGGGAAGCCGCATAGTGGGGGATGGTACACAGGTAGCTGGGGCGGAATTGACCATCGCTTTAGTCCCTTTCCAATCCAAAAATTAACCCGTGGCTTAACCCCTATTTATTGGAGGTCTATTAACAATAATTTTTCATTCCATGAAATTTTCAGTTAAGTTCAATAATTTGATAATGATAATAAATTGATAATGTTTTAAAAATTCCAACTTTTAAAGGCTTTGAAAAGTTTCAAAGGAATTTCAAATATTTAAAATAAATTAGGTTATATTGAAAGATTCTAAGAAATTTTCCGTAGATTTAAATTATTTAAAGGTATTCCAAAGAATTTTTAAGATTTTAGGTTCATTTTTAAATTTCATTTTTCAAGAGCTTTAAAAAGTTTCAAGGGAGTTCAATATATTTCAAAGAATTTTAAATATTTTAGAATATTTCAAAAGATTTCAAGAAATTTGTTATAGATTTCAATAACTCGAGGGTATTCTGAAGGATTAAAAATATTTCAGGGTGTTTTAAAATCTCCAAGAAAATTTAAAGAACTTTATGGATTTTTGGGAATTTTTACAAATTCAAAAGAACTTTAAAGGCTTCAAAAGTTTCAAGGGGTTTCACAAGTGTTCAAATGATTTGAAATATTTTAGGGTATTTTAAAATATTTAGTATAATAATTTTTAATATATTTTAATAATTTAAACGGATTTCAACAGATTTTAAAAATTAAAGTAGGGTATTTGTTAAAAAATATGATTTTCAACAGCTTTAAAAAGTTTCAAGAGGTTTCAACCAATCTCATAGGATTTTTATAAATATTTCAAGGTATTTTTAAAAATTACAACTTTAAAAAGCTTTTAAACGTTTCAAAGAGGTTTCAACAGATTTAAGAAAATTTGAAATATTTCAAGGAATGTTATAAGATTCTAAGGAATTTTCAATTAATTAAAATAATTTGGAGGAATTTCAAAGGATTTTAAAGATTTTAGTTTTTTTTTAATTCTAATTTTAGGGAGCTTTAAAAATTGTCAAGGGGTTTCATCATACTTCAGACGGATTAAAATATTTCAGGGTATTTTAAAAGATTCCAAGGCATTTCATGCGATTAAAAAAATTTGCATGGGGGTTTAGAGATTTTTTTAGAATTTCGAACACTATGGATCGATTTCATGGGACCAATAGGGTTTTAGGATATTTTAATAGAGTCCAAAGGATTTTATAAGGATTTAGGAGGATTTTAATTATTTTAATGGATATTAGGTCTCAAGGTATTATGATAAATTTTAAGAAAGTTTCAAAAACTTTTAAAAAATTCAAAATATTTCAAGGGATTTCAAAGGATTTAAAATAATTTGAGGGATTTTAAAAGATTCCAAGTTATTTTCAAGAGATTTAAAAAGTTTCAAGTGATATCACAGGATTGGATATATTTTAAGGAATTTTACGTTTTTTCAAAGAATTTTTTTGTATATTTCAATAATTGGAAAGAGTTTTAAACAACTAAAAATACTTTAGGATATTTTGAAAGATTCCAATGCATTATCAAGTGATTTTAAAATTTTCAATTAATTTCTTAGGATTTGAGTGATTTTTAGAGATTTCAAAAAATTTGCATGGAGTTTTAAAAGATCTCCTAGAATTTTGGAAGATCTGGAATTCACTCTAAATTCTTAATAATTTATGCTCAATTGTTTTGAATTATTGTGAATTCTTTAGAATTTTCTTCAATTTTGTTTATTCGTTTCAATTTTTCCATATTTACTAAATTCTACTCAATAGAATGGATTTTTTTAGATTTTGTTTAATTCATCTTGAAGTATTTTAGACATAACTTGAAATATTAGACATTTCATGAAATTTGCTTCATTCTCTTTTGTTTCTCTAAACTCATTTCAAACTTACTGAATTCAATTAACTTTTCCACATTGTTGAATTGTTTTCAATTCTCCTTAATTTTTTTTAATTCTTGAATTATTAGGCAGTTCACGGGATTCTTTTCATTTCCCTTAAATTCCTCTAATTTCATTCAAATTTTAATTCACTCAATGTAATTTTTTAAATGTTTTCCAGTTCAGTTGCATTTTTACATTCTCATCCTAATGAGAAGGTATTGGTTTTATGTAAAATTTTACTTTGTCGGTTTCCATCAAATCTCCACGTTTTGAGACCTCCTGAGTCAGAAAGAATAATTTTTACGAGGGTGTCTGTCTGTCGGTCTGTCTGTAGTCTGTAGTCTGTATACTGTAGGCACGATAACTTTCGAAAGATTGATCAGATTGGATTCTGCTTTGACACACTTTTTTAAGGCCTAAAAGGAAATAACAAGTTCGTAAACCAGCTATTTTGGATAAAAATTTAAAAAGTGAGCACATTTTCAAAAAATTTCAGACTTTTTTTCAAGATTTTAAAATTTTATAGCATTTTCAAAATCCAAAAAAACAAACCAAAATGAATATTTCAAGTCAAACAACTGATGATATGAAAAAAGTCAAAAGAAGAAAAACGTTTATTTTTTAAAGCCCGACAAGATTATAATGACAAATTTTTGAATTTTGTCGAAAATTCAAATTTTGATCATACGAAAATAACGAAAACTCAAAAATTACATTTTACGGCCAATCTATGTAAGATACGGAGAAAATGAATTAACTTAAATTGCGTGCCCCAAAAATGTCCATAAATTTGTCAATAATCACTTTTCGATAGGATGCATAGTTTTTGTTTTTAGTCGTAAAAAAACATGAAAAATAAAAAATTAAAGTTTTGGACAAACGGCACAAATTATGAAAAAAATAAATAGACAAACGTTGCTCTTGCAAAAAAAAGCGAACACTCATTTAAATTTGTAATAAATAATATTTAATAGGACACGCAGTTTTCGTTTTATTCGTAAAAAATAACATTTAAAATTAAAAAATTATTTTTTTCGAAAAACGACACATGGTGCAAACTAAAATTAACGGACTAAAGTTGTCCACCCCAAAAAGATCTATACATTTGTTAATAATCATTTTTAGATAGAACGATTAGATTTTCTTTCAGTCGTAAAAAATAAGATTAAAAATAAAAAAATAAAAATTTGTGGAAAAACGACACGATAGACGAACAAAATTAAAAGACAAACTTGTTTAACTTTAAGCAGTAAAAGCAGTAAAATTTTCAATAATAATTTTTATTTTCATAGAATGCCCATTTTTTTAAATGATAAGAATAATATAGTAAAAATACTAATGCATATCATGAATGGTAATAATATTAATTTATTGAAATGATATACATTTTTTAGAATGGCTAAGAATAAAATTTAATGCAAAATGAGAAATAAATATTAAATTAATCATTAAAAAGGAGATTTTTACTGATATAGTTGAACATATACTAATAGAGTTGAACATAATGTAGAAAAGTTCGCATTTTAGATGAAATCGAGTGCGAAGTATGAGATACGTGATGCGAATGTGTTCGTTAAAGCTGAAGGAGCTTTAACAAAAGAGAATTCACAAGCACCATATGACAGTTGTCGATGCTTGGCCCTTTCATTTTAAAAGGCTTGCGCACAAATGTGGGGTACATAGAAAGACCGACCGCTTAGCGCGAGCTGAATGCATCACTGAGCGCGAAGCGCGGGACAAATATATTATCAAGCGCGAAGGGAAGGAGAACGTCACTTAAATTGCTTTGAAGTTTTATGAATCAAATAATTTTGAATTATTTTAAATTAAGAATAATATTAGTCATATTATTAATGCACATTAGTCACTCTTGCATTAGTCACTTATGGTCACTTTTTCGGTTTAAGAAGGTATCCTTCTCCAATAATAAATTAAAATTAAAAATCGTTTTATTCCACTCATAAGAAATTTTATATTAAAAATATTACAATATATTCAATGTTTATTATTATTCTTTACTATTAATGTTGAGAACAAATAAAAAAAAACAGGGCAACGTCAGGAAACTTTAAAAATTAAGTTTAGTGGCCACCTTGAATAAAAATAAATACAAACAAATGCTTGATAATTTTAGGTCTCACCAGGAAGTTTATTATGTGGTGATCCAACACCTTCGACTAGACTGCCAGTCTCTGGTGTGCAAATAGTTCTGAAGGAGTTCCAGTATGATGATATAAATGGAATGAATCTTCTTTGGACGATGGATCCTTGCAGGGAACATTACACATGCGATAATCTAATGATTTATGAAACTGTGGGTGGTAATGAAATTCAAATTGAATCGAGTCCTCTTCACTGTGACTCGCGCTTGATGAGGGATAAATGTTCACTTCCGGTGACTATTCCTTCTTCACTTCATATGGAACTCCAGCACAAGTACCGTTACTGCGTGACAATCTTGATTTCTTCTGATTATGATGACCTTTCTCTTGGTCTCGGATGCAGTGATATTATTCTTCTGGAGGAAACCAGAACTCGAAGAAAGGAGAATTTCCATCTGACAAGCAAAGTTAAAGCTAAAAATGAAGAGCAGGAGATTCAGAGGGAAGTGACGACGAGAGAACCTGCTGTCATAGCTGCGATCACTGCTGTTCATGTCAACGTTTCTACTGAAGGCTTTCTTCAGGTATTGATTAAGAAATTTCTAAAAAAAGGCCTAATTAATAATTTAATTAATTGAAGAAGAAGAGGTTTAGTATTTAATACTCTCTGGTTTAGTATATTATTTAGGGTGATACTGAACCAATATATTTAGATTATTACATTTTTCAAATATGAAAAGCAACAATAAAAAATTGTTAAATTTAATACAGTCTTTTTACAAAACTGTAAGTAAAATATTTCTGTCAAGAAATTAAAGTAAAATTACTTGGACTCAATCAAAAGAACTCTTATAATATGAATGAGCAAATCTTGCAATACTCGAATTCCTTTGAATTCGTTGTATTCCTTTAGATTCGATTAAATTGTATGGAATATTTGTTAAATTCTTACAAAGTCCTTTCAATTCTTTTCGTTTTTTTGAATTGATCCAATTTCACCGAATTCTCTCAGTTCTCTGAATTCCTTGAATTGCTTAAAGTGCATTTAATTCTCTGAATTCTCTTCATTTTCTGAATGCATTAAATCCTGTGGATTCCTAGGGTTCTCTGAATTCCTTAAATTTTTTGATGTCTTTAAATTTTTTAAATTTCCTTAAATTCTAGAAATTTAAGGAACTCGAATTATTCAAGGAATTCATAAGAATTTAAATTAGTTCAAGCAAGTCCAAATAATTCAAAAGAGTTTTAAAGTATTCTAAAGCACTTACGCAATTAAAAAAAAACAATAGTATACAAAGGACTTGAATTATCTAAACTCCTTAAATTCTCTTAACTTCACGGTATTCTCAGAATTCTTTGAATTCTTTTCATTTCCTTAAAATCTTCTTAATTCTCTGAATACCTTGAGTTATTTAAACTCCCTGCATTCTCGGAATCAATTTGAATTCTCTGAATGCCTCAGGTTTTCCGATTTCTTTAAATTTGTTTAATTTTCTTGAATTCAAAAATTTGGAACAAATCAGATAATTCCAGGAATTTAAATAATTCGGAGAAATTAAAATGAGTTTAAGAAGTTTAGGAGAATTGAAGAGAACTTCAAGTAGTTTTAAAGAATTTCAAGCATTCAAGAAAAATCAATAGTCAAAATAGACAAATAAAATTAACATCTAATATTAATAAAAAATCAATAGTATTCAAACGACTTATAAGAAGTCAAGGATATTCATTGTGAATTCCTCTGAATTTTCTGAATTCGGTAAATCGCTTGAACTATCTGAATTAATTAAATTTCTTTAATTCCTTGAATTATTGTAATTCTTTGAATTATTTTAATTCCTTGAATTCTTCGAATTGTTTGAATTTTCTGAATTTCCTGATTTCTCTGAATTCTTTAAATGCTCTGAATTCCGTGAATTATCCGATTTCTCTGAATTCCTAGAATTATCTGAATTCTCTGAAATCCTTGAATTCTCTGGATTCCTTAAATTCTCTGAATTCCTTGAAATCTCCGAATTCTCTGAATTTTTTGAATTCTCTGAATCCCTTGAATTATCTGGATTCTTCAATTCTCTTAATTCATTAAATTATCTGCATTTATTGAATTCTCCAAATTTCTTCAATTCTATGAATTCCGTGTATTCTCTGCATTCGTTGAATTCCTTCATTTTTTTCAATCTTGAATTTAGTCTTGAATTTTTTGATTTCTGCAAATTCTCTGCATTCTATTAATTTCTTTAATTATCTGAATTCCCTAAATTCTTCGAATTCCTTGAACTCTCCGAATTCTCTGAATCTCTTGGATTCTCTGAATCCCTTGAATTATCTAGATTCTTGAATTCTCCGATTCCTTGAATTATCTGGATTTTTGAATTCTCTGAATTCCTTGAATTCTCGGAATTCTCTAAGTTCCTTGAATTCTCTGAATTTCTTTAATTCTTCAAATTTCTTGAATTATCTGAATCCCTTGAATTCCCTGAATTTTTGAATTCATTAAATTGTTTGAATTCGCAAAGTTTCTTGAATTCTCTTAATTCATTAAATTATCTGCATTTATTGAATTCTCAAAATTTCTTTAATTCTTCAAATTTCTTGAATTATCTGAATCCCTTGAATTCCCTGAATTTTTGAATTCATTAAATTGTTTGAATTCGCAAAGTTTCTTGAATTCTCTTAATTCATTAAATTATCTGCATTTATTGAATTCTCAAAATTTCTTAAATTCTATGAATTCCTTGAATTCTCTGCATTAGTTGAATTCCTTCATTTTTTTAATCATCTGAATGTCTTGAATTTTCTGATTTCCGTGAATTCTCTGCATTCTATTAATTTCTTTAATTATCTGAATTCTCTAAATTCTTCGAATTCCTGGAACTCTCAGAATTCTCTGAATTTCTTGGATTCTATGAATCCCTTGAATTATCTGGATTCTTGAATTTTCCGATTCCTTGAATTATCTGAATTCCTGTAATTCTCGGAATTCTCTGAGTTCCTTTATTTCTCTGAATTTCCTTAATTCTCTAAATTTCTTGAATTCTCTGAATCCCTTGAATTCTCTGATTCCTTCGAATTCCCTGAATTTTTGAATTCATTGAATTCTTTGAATTCTCAAAGGTTCTTGAATTCTCTTAATTCATTAAATTATCTGCATTTATTGAATTCTTCAAATTACTTAAAATTCTATGAATTCCTTTAATTCTCTGCATTCTGTTAATTTCTTCAATTATCTGAATTCCTTAAATTCTTTGAATTCCTTGTATTCTGTAAATTATTCTAAATACATTGAATTTTTTAAAATATGCTGAATTTAGGGAATTCAAATTAATTGAAGGAATTCTGAGAATTCAAGGATTTTAAAAGAATTAAAGAATCTCAGAGAGTTCAAGGAATTCAGGTTGTTCAGGAAATTTGACAAGCGCAGAATTCATGAAAGTCAATGAAATTCAAATGAGTTCAAGGTAGTTAAAAGAAATACATGGAGTTAAAAATTATTTCTAGAAATTCAATAGAATACGAAGAATTCAAAAGATGTCAATGGAATTCATTCAGAATTCAAAGGAATTCATTGTGAATTTCTCTGAATTCTCCGAGTTCTTGCAATTTATTGAACGATCTGAATTCCGCTGAATTTATTTAACTCCCTGAATTCTGTGAATCCCTTGAATTTTCAGCATTTCTCTGAATTCCTTGAATTCTCGGAAATCATATTATTATCTTATTTCTTTGAATTATCTCAATTGAGGGAATTGCAAAGGCTTCCAAAAATTTCAAGTACTTTAAAATAATTTAAGGAATTCAGATTTATCCAGGGAATTCAGAATAATTCAGGAAATTAATAGAATTTGAGAAATTCAGAAAAATTCAAATTATTTCCAGGAAGTTAAAAGTATTCAATGTATTAAAAGGAACTCGAGAAAAGTTAATGAAATTCCAGTGAATAACAAATAATTCTAAATATAACACTAAACCAAACAGTACTAATTACTGAACCTAATCTTTTAACATGGAGGTAATAACATGATACAATCAAATAAAACAAAGATTTGTTAAATATACAAAATCTTATTTTAGGTTGATGTCAGTCTCTCCCTCCCACCAGAGATACCAGCTGGTACCGGATGTGAGCTCTCAGTTGTTGTATTTGCAACAGAAAGTGCATCAGTTCACCGAAAGAAAATGAATTGTTCCTTGACTTTCATCACTCTTTCGGGTTTAGTACCCGGACGTTACAAAGTGTGTGCGAGTTTAGATGAAATTACCGGAGAAACAGTGACTACTTCCGGTCACGACAGGTATCGATGTGTGGAAGTTCAAATGTTCAAGCAAAATTCTGAAGTCTGGGTCCTTGTTATCATCGCTGCTATCAGTATTCTTCTGGTAATTCTAATCCTGATTAGTAGAAGTCTCATGAAGAAGATTCGCCATCCAAAGATCCAAACGCAGTGTTTCATGCCAGCCCAGGAATTTGAAATCACTCAGAAAGCTCACTACATTAAGCTTTTGGCCACTACAAAGGTCTAGTCGAAACGAAAATGTTGCTTCCAACCTACAACATGTTTTACATTCCAGAGAAGTTTTTTTTTAACAAGAAAGTACTATGCCGACTGAAATTCTTCCTTAGCTTTAAATAATCAAAAAACTAGAGATTATTTCAAAAGATGTTTTAAATTTTGTTACGTAGGATCAATGAATTTGTCAGAAGGGAAATTCAGTAGAAGGGGACTTTAAATGAAAAATTAGGCGCCAAGTGAATTAATTATCTAATAATAATAATTAGTAACAATGAAGTGCCATAAGGTTGTGACGAAAAGTCTCCCCCATTGCTTTTCAATGTTTTTATGAATCACACTGAAAACTAGATCTTTTATTAGGAAAGTTTTTAATTCAAATGGATTAACAAACGGTAGAGGAGGTATATTTTTACTAGAGCACGACTTAAGCATTAGTACTTTGATAATTTTTGTTATGGTTGCAGTGCAATAATGTCACATTCCCAGATGAACATTCTGTAATATATTCTGAAACATGAAAGTGAATGATAAATTCCTTTAATTTCTTAAAGTTTATTGTAAAATAGATAGTGTCGTAAGATTAAATTATATAACAGAGAATATCACCTCGAATGTGGTGTATAAACTTTATACGTTCGTGGTTTTCTTCGCGCAGTTGATTTAAGTTAATTTTTTCTCTATCTCTCTCTACTGCTGTGAAATTAAAGACTCCTTAGTTTAAAAGTTTTTCAAACTAGATCGAATGATTTCTCGAAATAGGGTCGGGGTCGAATGTTTCATCGATCAAATTACAGATAGAATAAGTATTTTATATCGTATTATTAAACGAGCGTAAGGGAGGTTTGTGTCTTATTAAAGTTTTTGTACAAAAGGAAATAGTTTAATTTTAAGGTTCTGAAAACCACTGACTTATTAATATAGAGTTTATTGTAAAGAATGCTGTTAATAATTCTGTATGCGAGTTTCTTGTAAATATGTTTTTAATTAATCATTCCTACTTAAGAATCGTAGTGACATTAAAATTTTTATTATTATATGAAGTTGACCTTGAAAAATCCCTTCCCTTCTTTTGGAATAAAAAATATATTTTATTCTAAATGCTAAGTATCTACCAGACGAATGATTTTAAATTCTCCGTTCGTAAAAAATGTTCACGGCTATTGGAATTTAAAAATTTAAACTTTACGGCTAAAGATGTTTTCGTTTAAAGCACTGAAAATTGTAGTACAAGTGTAAACACTCTAATTGAACCATATCAAGATTTTAAATAAGAAATTCTTATTGCGTTGAACTGAAAAATGTTTTATTCTAAATTTTTATAAATTCAAAATTATATCATTTTAAACAATTTTAAGAAAATAAAATAAAAATTGAAGAATTAGTTTTTTTCTACTGAACACTTGAATAAAAAATTAAATTTTTTAAATGGAACAAATAGAACTGGAATGTTCAAAGCTTAAATTTAGCACTCTAAAATTTTAATAATTCAAGGCTATTTCAAACCATTCAGTTTCAAATTATTCATGATTTGAAATTGAATTGATGCGTTCAATTATGAATCTATTATTTTAAAGTTATTTAAAAATGGAAAATAGTTTAAACACTTTAAATCAGATACTTAAATTTGTTCAACTGCTAATTTTTTCAATTTTAAATAGTTTAATTTTTAAAAATAAAATTTTTAATTGTTTATTTGTTAAAAAATTTAAAATCGTTTCAGGAGTTAAATTGCTGTTCAATTTTTAATGTCTGAATTACAGTTTAATTTTCAAAATAATTAATTTAAATTACAGTTGATCAATATAAAGTGCTATTAATCCAAAATTTTATAAACTTTATAAAACATTTTTAATTTCAAAACAATTGTAAAATATTGAAAAAAGTTTATAAAGTTTGAACCGGACGTTTACGTTATTTGTTTTACTACTAATTCTTTCTAATTTAAATAGTTCGATTTTTAACGTTAAAATTTTTTAATTTTTATTTTTGAAGATCGTCTAACCCAGAATTTTAATTCTTTTGGAAAATTTTCTGTTCCAAATTAGAATAATAATTGTTTTTCAAAACTCCCTGGTCAAAGTCCAAATTATAATTGCGGTAAAACATTCTATTTGCCAAATCAGAATTATAATTCATTTCGAAAATGTCTTCTTCCAAGTCAGAGTTAGAATTCTTTTAGAACATTCTTTGTTCCAGATGTTAATAATAATTTTTTTCGGAAATTACCTAATCCAGAAAATTTACTGTTCCAAGTCAAAATGATCACTTTTCTCGAAAATTCACTATTCCAAGACATTTCAGCAAACTTCTTTTTTAAAACGAGGTATAACTCAGAATTATAATTCTTTTATAAAATTCCCTTTTCAGTTTCAGAATCACAATTACCTCTTTTAAAATGTCCTGTTCTAAAACATAATTAGAGTTTTTATCATTTTTTTAAAAACAATAATCTTTACATATTTTAATATTTTACATGTTTCGATAAAAAATTAAAAACTCTTCTTTTCGTTTTAAAAGTTCATTTATTTTGTTGGAAACGTTATCTTTTATGGTTCAAAATAAAGCTTTTTAGTGAAAAATTAATCTTCTTTGGTTAAAGATTCAACTATTTTGTTTGAAAATTCGTCCGTTTTCGTTAAAAATTCGTTTTTTTCATTGAAAATTGTTTGTTTTTGTCAACTATAAAATTCAACTACTTAGCTAAAAGTTAAATCACTAAAAAATCTTTTTTTCAAGATTAATCTCTTTGGCTAAAAATCAGTTTTTTTGTTAAAATTTTATTTTTTTAAATTAAAAACTCCACTACATGGATCCAAGTTGAACTAATTTCTTACAAATTTACTTTCTTTTGTTAAAAATGCATCATTTCAGTTAAAACTCATTTCCCTGGTTAAACAATAAACTATTTTGTTGGAAATTCGTCTTTTTTGTAGAAAATTAATAATTAGTTCAGATGTACCATACTTAAAAATTGGCCAGCGCCTGATTGCAAAGGTATAAAATAATATTTTCAGGTTGAAAATTCGACTATTTTCTTGAAGCTTGATTTATTTGTTTGAAAATTCAACTTTTCAGGTTGAAAATTTAATTATTTCGGTGAAAATTCAAGTATTTTGTCGAAAAGTCAACAGACTTTTTTGTCTGTGGACAGAAAATTCGTTCTTTTGGATTGAAATAATATTTTTTGGTTAAAAATGTAACTGGTTTGTTAAACAATCAACTCTTTTAGACAAAAACTCTTTCTTTGGGATTGAAAATTCAACTTTTTTTATTGAAAATTCAACGATCTTCCAATAAATTTAATTATATGATTGAAAATGCGATTATTTGGTTGAAAATTGATCATTGCAGGTAGAACATTTTAGTTTTTTGTTGCAATATCAACTATTATTCATTTTTTCTTTGAAAATTCAACTGTTTCTGGTAGAAGTTTAGTTTTTTTTGTTTGAAAATTCTACTATTTTGTTAAAAATTCATCCTCGTAGTTTGGAAAATCAATAATTTGGTTTAAAATTCTGTTGATTTGTTAAAAATTTGATTATTTTATTGTAAATTAAACTATTTAGTTAAAAGGTCACCTTTTGGACGAAAATTCAATTGATTTATTGAATTTTTGTCTTTTTAGAATAAAAATTAATCTTTACTAGTAGAAAAATTAATTTTTATTGTGAAGTAAATAAGTGTAAAAACTTGATTTGAAAGTGGCTTATTCCATTTACAAAACATTATATGTTATACATTTTACAAGATTAAAATTCTGGTCTTTCAATATAAAATGGGCATGTAAAATAAAAAATTGGCCCAGGAAAAATCACAGAATTGGTTAAAGTTTTTCGGGCATCCTGTATTCATTTTGGTACAACCAAATAAAAAATCCGGGCTACTGAAACGAATTTTCGACCGTTTGCCGGTTTTTTCCCGGTGAACAAAATTTCCGACATTTTCACGGTCAGGCAGACACCCTGTAAATAAAGGAAAGACAACTTCTGATGTAAACATTAATATTCTTTTTTTTATTCATCTTAAACGATATATCACTATAATATACAAGTTGTAATTAAATACAGCAGATACTTTTTCAGAGTCCCACAATTGACGCGTGACTAACTGGAATACCTTTGTGAACTTTCTACTCAGACAAATCTTTACCAATGTTTTTTTTTTTAATAATAAAATAAGATAATACACGAAACAAGTAACGAAATAACAACGGTATAGATAAGGCTTGAAGATTAAAATAAAACATTAGTGAAGTTCCTATCGTAATTTCTGTTTAATGTACAAGTCTATTAAAAAGAGGAAATATTATCTCTGACAATGACACTTGATTTTGAAGCTATCTTACTCGGCAATGAACGAATCTGTGCATGGAGACGAATATTGTCCAAGGAGCAGATCGTAAAAATACGATTTAAGTTGAGTCTATTACGAAACGAGCGATACTTTTATTTTTCGTCGCAAACATTTCGTAGTACCTCTGCTGATTATGTCGGTAAATACGTATTTTTTTATATTTACTGTGCTTAAAAGAGAATATCTTCGTCGCCCTCTTCAAGCATATTGGCAGCTTCCTCGTGCTTTCCGGAAGCAATCATCTCCAATCTGTGAGCCTCGGTCTGCATTAAATAAAATTTGATTGCATAAAACTTTTGAAGCAAGATTTTGAAATGTTAATTTGAGGATCAGGGATCACAGTCAGTCCTCGCCTCTATTTTTCTCACAATCCCTATATCTGAGAATTTTCTCCATTTTTGTGAAACTATGATATAAATGCATAAAAAATCAAATTCTCAAAGATTTGTACAAAAAGTTATAAGAAAAAAAATTGAAAACTTGATTAGCTTTTTATTACGTTAAACGCAGTTAAAAATCATTAGATTTTTAAAGAAGATTGACAATTCTCGATTTTTTAAATATATTATTTTATGTCGTGTTTTTCGCGGAAAATTTTCGGTAGTTTTATTAAGAAATTATTTAAAAACTGTAGGTTACGTTTTTCTATTTCATCTCAAATTAGTATTTTAAAACAAAAATGGCAGATTTAAATCCAATGAGTTATTTTGTTTAAAATAATATAACATACAAGCTTGAAAAATTTCTGAAATTGGTTATTAAAAAGAACAAACAAGAAAATTAGTACATTTAATAAAAAAAATTAAAGGATTTTTCAGATTATCATTGAATTTCAAAGATACAAAAATTTTGGAAAAATTTTAGATTATGATCTCTTTTTCACCGGAAATGGGTATAGTTTTAGAAGAAAAATTATAATTTTTGATCAATGTTAAGTTATATTAAAATTTTTCACCGGAAATCGGTTATTTTTAACCGAAATAAACCTAAAATATTATTTTAAACGAAAGTGTAACTTAAAGTTTTGAAGAACTTAGGTTATGTTAGTGTTTTCGGCCGACTTTTTTTTTAATTAAATGGTTCGATTGTTTATATAGGGTACAAAAATATTTTCCTTGTTTTTTTTCTATTAGTTTAGATAATAGATACTATGAAATACCAAACTTTTGTAATAATATTATTTTTATATTTTTTTAATTTCAAAACTGAGAGGCAAAAAATAATCGCGCGCATATTTGTTTTCTAGTTTAACAAGATTTATGGTTTCTAATTAAAGTGTTGCATTTATTAATTAATGCATACATCGCTCACATTTTTATGAGAAAAAATTCCCTTTTTTTCGAAGAATAATTCTTTCAACAATTTTGAATTATGTTACGATTTTTTCGTTGGAACTTGGTATTTTTTTTAACAAAAATGCAAGGTTCGATTGACTATATATTAAGGTGTCTCATAAAATCCTTTGTTTTTGATTTTCTAAAACCTTAAATCTGAAATTTCTTTCTTTTGGTAAGGAAATGATTTCCTATTTTCTTTAGATTCAAAAATAGATATTTAGAGGTCGCTAGGAAGTGTGTTATGCTGAATATTCGAACTTTCTACGTCTTTTAATTTTAATTTCTGAAATTTAAATTATTCTATCTCGTACAATGCAGAGAATAATTTATTATGATACCTGTGTCCCTAAAATTTGGTTGGGAAATGCAAATTCAAGGTAGAAAAAGTTGAGATTAAAGGCTCAAATTCATCCCTGAAAATTTAAAAAAAAAGATAAAACTATCAGGAAATATTATTTATCTTGCTGACAAAAATTTCGAATATTGGGAAAAAACTGTTATTAATACTTGTCCTAAAATGAAAAAATCATTTATTCGGCATAAAACACTCCACAGAAACCACTTTTTTTTCTAAAGATATAAAAAAATTAGGGAATCATTTTTTCACCAAAAGAAAGAAATTTCAGATTTAAGGTTTCAGAAAACCAAAAATAGAGGATTTCATGAGGCACCGTACTATATATAACACAAAAAAATATTGTCCTTGTTTTTATTAACTATTATTTTAGATAAAAGATACTATGAAACACAAAAGATCTCTATATTAATATTAATTATACATTTTTATATTTAAACATTGTGTGAGACAAAAAACACGAGCGCGCGTTAGTTTTCTAGCTTAATAAATTTAGTGGTTTCTCATGAGTGTAGCATTTGTTGATTGTTATTCATTATGCTGGTATTTTTTATTGAAAAAATACTTTTTTTCCAATAAAATTTCCCTGTTTTCCCTATAATTGAACTGCTGAAACCCTGAACTGTGATCCCTTAAGGATGTATTTGACCATAATTACCTTTGCCTTGGCTATTTTCTTTTTGTCCTGGATTTTCTTTAGCCGATAGAACTCTTCTCTCTCGAGCTCGTCGAGTTCTGAAATAATATAGGCGAGAGTTCTCTCGATTCTTGGAATGATAACGTGTTCAATCGCATTGACACGACGATTTGTGATCTTGATGACTTCATCGAGAGTGACGAAACTCGTTTGTAACGAAGCTAATTCTACCAAAAGCTTCACTGCGCGTTGATAATTTTTCTTCAATTTGGCCAATTGCTGGCCTCCTCGAGCCAAACCGGCCAGTTCGTATGTATCGGTACCATCTTGATAGGATTCGAATACTGGAAGATTCACGCCAGCAACGTTGTCTTTCTTGGAACGTATTTTAATTTGTGCTTTCGTTACATTTTGTAGAACAACTTGGTTGAAGTCGCCCGTCGCGAATTTCGCCTCGGCAAGGGAAAAGGCCGCTTCTTTCATTACTTCCCCCATGAGAGTTTTTGTCTGAAAGAAAATTAGTGATTTTAAATTTCTATTGAGAGATATTATTTAGGGTGACCTCAGTTCCGAGAAAAGCTGCAAATCAGGGCATTTTATTGGTCAGTGAAAGTCATAGAATTGAAAAAAAAACCAGCAAAAGACAGGGAATTTCTGTAAGAAGCACTTAAAGTCTCTATTAAGAATAATCAGGGCTGCCACACAGAATATTTTGAATGATGGAGTCACTTTAGTCATTTAAAAAAATAAAAATATAACTTTCTTCACTTTTCTTTCAATACATTGAAAATTAACCCAAGGGTTAATGACTGCTATAGAATTATGATCTATAGTCTATTTCTGAATTTTCTTGAATAGTTTTGAAATTTTTTAGGGTGTTTTTAAAATATTCCAAGGTAGTTTGACCAAATTTCAATAATTTGAAGAGATCCAAAAGATTTTAAATATTTTCTACATGGAGAGAAATTTTAAGAGATTAATTCACGAAAGCGCGTGATTTTAGAGCTACAATTTTTACGTGATTTAAAGTCCCGGACTCTGTGATCGAAAAGCATAGAATTCGAGACCTGAGAGAAAAAGGGCGTGGCCTAATGCCTGAAACTTCGAGACCTATGCTTTAAAAGCAATGTTTCCGAGATCTTAGTTCTCGCACCAAAGCGTAATAAAATCAAGAAGTAGTGCAGTGAAGTAATCTCCCGAAATTTCTCCGTTTAGATATTTAAAAAATTCCAAGGATATGGGACCATTTTATAAGATCTATAAGGTTTTAAGGGATCCTAAAAGCTCTTAAGTTATATTAATAAATTTTCCAGGATTTTAGGAAATATGTTCAGATTTTATGTAGTTTCAAAGTATTCTATAACAGGTTAATCAATTTCAAAGAATTTATTCACAAGAATAGAGGTGTATCGTAGGACTTCAATTTTTAAAGTTATTTCCAAAGATTTTAAAGATTTTATGGTATTTCAAAAGATTCCAAGTAATCTTTAATTGATGTCAATAATGTGAAGCCATTTCAAAGAGTTTTAATATTTTATGGTATTTTTAAACAATCCAAGGAATTTTCAACAGATTAAAAAAATTTCCAAGAATTTTAATGGATTTTACTGGATTCAAAATATCTAACGGTATTTTAAATAGATTCCGTTAACTTTCAACGAAATAAAAAACAAGGGTGTGTATTTTGAAAAATTGCACGGAATTTCCAAAAGCTTAGAAAAATGTCAAGTTACCAGAAACTTTTTTACATTATGTAAAATATCATTACGTGAATGTATATCCTTATTAGATTTAAATAATTTGAAGTGATTCCAAAGGATTTTCAATCATAGCAATAATGTAAAGGGATTCTAAAGAATTAAAAGAAAATATGGGTATTTGGACACATAACAAGGAATTTTCCAGAGTTTTGAAAAGTTTCAAGGGAGCTGAAAAGATTTGACATTATGTTAAATATGAGTATTCTTAATAGATTTCAATAATTTGAAGTGATTCTAAAAAATTTCTAATTAATTTTAATAATATAAAGGAATGTCAAAGAATTTAAAAGAATTGACGATATTTTTAAAAGACATAAAAACTTTTAAAAAGTTGTGAAAAATTTCGAAGGATTTGAAAAGATATGATTTGATTTGAAATACCATTGAGTAATTTTTCATATATTTCAAACAATTGTAATTCTATTGTTTAGAAAATTTTAAAAGATTAAAAAATTATGTTATTTGGTTTCAATTATTTGAAGGGATTTAAAAGGATTTAAAATATATTTTAGAGTATTTTTCAGAGATTCCAAAGTATTTACAAGCGGATAAACAATTCATCAGATATTTCAATGGATTTGAAAAAAATTTGTATGCGGTTGTAAATAATTTCCTAAATTCTCGGAAGATCCGGAACGATTTTACAGGACCTATACGATTTTTAAATATTTTTTTAAAAGCCAATGTTATGTATAATATTCAGGGCGATTTCTATTAAATTTAAGGGATATTAAAAGCTCTCCCTGTAGTATTACAAATTTTGCAGAATTTAAGGAATCATCATCAGCTTACTTCATATAATTTTACTCGATTTTACAATAACAAATAAGTTTTTTAAAAAACTATTCACCAGAAGTGAGATATTTCGTACAGTTTCGAAGATTTTAAGACATTTTTAAATATTGTTTTTTAATTCACTAGAATATTCTCGGAACTCACCCTAAGTTTGTATTAATTTATCCTGAATTATTTTAAATTCTTTGGAATTCTCATAATTTTTAAAACTTTTTGTTTAATTTATTTATATTTTTGAGTATTTATATTTATTTGTATATATTTATATTATATTTTAAAATGCACTTGAACTTTTAATAATTTCAAAGAATTTTTCCCATTTTTCTCAAATTCTTTTTAATTCACGCCGTATTCACTGAAATGAATGAAATTGTTTCCTAATTCATTTGAATCTTTCAGAAATTTTGGGAATTCATCCTAAATTCTTTAAAATTTACCTGAAAACCTTTAAAATTTCATAGAATTTTTTTTAAATTCAAAAGCACATTATTCACATTATTCATGCACAGTTTTCGTGTTTAGTGACTCTTTAAGTTTGAAATTAGTCACTTTTTTAGTTTTAATTATGCCACTTCTTCACTTTTTACGATTTAATTGGGCCGTGGCAGCCCTGATAGTAATAAATTAAAGGTTAAACACTTAAATTAATTTATTTTTTATCCATTTATAAAATATTTCACCTTAAAAGTGTAGCAGGATAAGAATTTTAGGTCTTAAGTATCAATGGCATGGGAAAATACAAATTAATCAGGGAAAAAGTCAGGGAATTTCGAAAATTGAATTTTACGGTCATCCTGTTGTTTTTTAAATTTATAACAAATATACCATTGGAAATAGTACCATATTTCAAAGTTTGCTCTAAGTATTAAAATAGATTTTTAAAATTTCGAAGTAATTATTTGGTTTAATTTGTTTTTTTATTGATCTTTATACTCACTTCGATGATTTTTCCCAAAATCATCCTGAATCGCATTTGCAAAGCATCGGCTTTCTTTTTAAGCAGTCCGTGACCTTTTTGTGCACCAGCCAGACGTGACTTCATTAACATCTGGGCTCTGAAATCAAAAATATTTACGAATGACAATAAGTTATAATTGGAATATTTTTATACTTTTCTCTGTATTTAATATAGAGTTGTTCAGTTTATTTTAAATTTTAATGAAAAATTAAAAACGCGTAGAACCATTAATTTAAAAAAAAAAGAGAAACTAAATCTAATCGTAAATCGAACTGGCTTGATTTTTTTAGATTATTCCTATTTAAAATTTTTAAATTACTCAACTTTTGGAGAAAAATAGAGCCAACAGAAAGAAGCAATTTCGATATAAATAATTGTCATAATCTAAGGCAATCAAGCTGATTTGATGAACAGGTAAGAATTTTTTCCACTTCGAAAATTCAAATGTTCCAGATGGTTCCAAATTTGAATTAAAAATTAGAACAAACGACTGCACCTCTCTAATTTTTCCTTTTAATTTACGGATTACAAACAGATTTAAACAAGTTACTTAAAAGCTCATAGAACTATTTTCTACTTTTATATAAATTTCTTATTAATTTTAGTGAAAGAATACTGAAAATGACTAATACACTTAACGACAAATAAAAATTTTAAGTATATGAAAGTAATTAATATTTAAATGAATACATTTGTTGGTGCTCTACAAATGAACTATTTTTTAAGTAAAAATGCGATGCAATGCACAGATTAAAATAATAAGTTCTAATTAAATTAAATATTATTTGGACTTTTCTTGACGTTACAAGATCATTAATGTCTCGTAAAAACACTGAAAAATTACAGTATTTTGTAAATATTATAAATAATAATTTATTTATATAAGTATTTTCTTCTTCTTTTAGCAATTTTGTATTTTAATTTAAAAAAAAAAGAAATATTGTGTATAAATATCCTAGTGACAACTTGGTACCAAACGATCATTACAAACTCAGATATTCATTTTAACTTCACACTCGCAATAATCACATAATGGTTTAGCACTTTGAAAATCTGTCACTGAGAGAATCACAAATTTCCTAAAAATGGGCAAAAAACTTCAAAAATTGTATATTATTGGATCAAGAATGCAAAAATTGGTATTGACGTTTTCAAGGTAGGGTAACACCCATTTTTTTCACTGGACATTTTCACCGGAAATTTTGAAGGGACAAGAAAAAGAGACATGTTATAAATTAGGGAAGGTTTTAAGAGTTAGTTTTATGGATTATTTGATCACAAATAGAAGAAAACTTACCCCCGAGAGGGGAAAATGGGAAGCCTATCTTTTCCTGACATATTTTTCACGACAGCAAGCAGACAGAAAATGTGATTGATCAGCTGACTTTAGCCATGAGGAAAGTTGAATTGAACTTCTACAGTGCGGAATAGCGGAATCGAACCGAACCACTGGGCGCGCAATTTGAATTATCAGCTTGAAGATTAAAAATAGTCTCCCCCTGTTCCAAATCGCCCCCTCCCTCCCGTATCACTGTACATAATTTATGATTTCCAGAAATAATAAGGTATTGTACTTGAAACAAATGGAAATTTGGTGTATTTGAGATAATTTCAAAATTCAACTTAATCTTGGAAAATTTACTTTTTGTTTAAAATTGTTATTTTTGGGTTAAAAAGCCAATTGAAATCTTTTTGGATAAAAATTAAACTATTTTTTTGAAAAATAGTCTTTTGATTTAAAAGTTCACATTTTTTAGTAGAATTTTCATTGTGATTGGATAAGAATATTTGTTTAAAAAATGTAACAATCTTGTTAAAAAGTCATCCTTTTTTGTTGAAAATTCGACTATTTAGCAGAAAATTAACTTGTTGTTTACAGTTTTTATATTGGTGATAGAAGATGAACTGGAATCCCCTTTTGGATTAAAATTTTATTGTTCAAATTTTTTTTATTTTTTTTTTATTTTTCATTTAAAAATTCATATTTTGTAGTAGACATTTTATCAAAAATAAAAGTGCAACGTTTTGGTTAAAAATGATTCTTCTCAGCTTAATTATTTAACTTTTTTTCAAAGATTTGGTTAAATCCATTTATTAAGAAATTTTTTTTTAAAGATTTATACTTTTAATTGAAAGTTCATTTCTCTGGGTCAAAATTTAACTATTTAGTGGAGAAGCCTTTTTTAGGTTTTAATTCAATTTTTTAACTGAAAATGTAACTTTCATTTTTTCAAGATTAACCTTTTTTATTTAAAAATTCTCCTTTTTATTACAACAATCATTTTCTTGGTTAGAAATTTCATGTTTGTTCGGTAAAAATTTCCAGTCATTTTTGTTTAAAAAATTTAATTTTTTTGAGAAAATTATCCTTTTGGCTTGAAGTTTCAATAATTTAGATAAACTTTTATTTATTTCTTGAGTGAAAATTGTTTATTTGTTAAAAATTTGTCTCTGGTTTCAAATTCTTTTTTTTATATGTTATATATTTCATCTTTTTTGATCGAAATATAAACTATTATACTTTTTTGTTGGGAATTTGTCCTTTTTAGGTTCAAAATTCGACTCTTACGTTACATATTTAATGCGTTTCTTGAAAAATCTTTTGTAGTAGAAAATACTTTTTTTGTTTAAAATAAATTTGTTTATGAAATACTGTTTTGCTAGTTATTTCAGAAGAAATTAGGCAGTGTGGCCAAATACTTCTTTTTCAAAATTCCTAGATTCTGACTAATTTCAATTAAAACTGATTTTTAAAACGAATAAAACTAATTTTCAACAATTAAAAATTTTATAATTAGGAAAGAAAAAAATTGGGATCTAAATTGTTGAATCTTAAAGCTAAAAACCGAATTTTCTTAACGAAAATTGAATTTTTCACCAGAAAATGTGAATTTCCAGCAAAAAAAATTCTCAAAAAAGTAGTTCAAATTTTACACACGCAATTGAATTAAAGAAGTGATTAATAACGAATTTGTAGATCTTTATTAGTATCACAATTTTTGTTAATTCATCTTTTTTCGTATCCCACATAATTTTGCAATGTTTTCCTTCTCTTGACTTTTTTTCATATCCTGCAATTTCATATAGTGGCATTAGGATAAATTGTTCATGTTTTCTAATACTATAAATACCCGTACATATATACGTCTCAAAAATTTTCAAAATGCGCTCACTTTTTGAATTTTTATGCAAAATGGCTGGTTAGCGAACTCGTCCTTTCTTTTAGAACCTAAAAAAATGTGCCAAAGATCGATTTGATTCGTTCATTTTTTCGAAAGTTATCGTGTTTACGGACGGACGGTCCGATGGACAGACAGGCAGTATGACTTCTTAATTAAATTTTAGAATTTTCAACCCCTCCATTTTATCCAAGAAAGATGAAATGTGTACTAAAATAGATTAATTTTTAAATAAAAAATAAAATTAAAAAAGTTGACTTTTCGACGCCAAAATATGAATTTTATTCAAAAAGTAAATTCTTTACAAAAACAGTTTTGAATTTTTAACCAAAAAGCATGACTTTTCGACAAAATTGTTGAATTTTCAAACAAATAATAAAATTTATAATTACTCTCCATTAAATATCAAAACTTTTATGAATTATACGTGGCTCTGTATGGTTCTATATATATCCTTTGGTTAATTTTTATAAATATAAATGCAAGGAAAATAAATTACGAACAAGAATATTATATCAGGCTTACCACAAAACTTAATTTTAAAAATTCCCTAATTTCTCTGACTTTTACCATATTTTTTTAAAAATCCCTGACCAATAAAATTTCCTGACTTTTTAAAAAACTGTGTTGGCGAGATTTGTTTTTCACTCACGAGATTTATTTTTGGCGCGTAAAGTTAAATTCAATTTTATTTTCTGAAAAATTACTGCGAGGTCATTGTTTCACTTGCGACTTACCCAAAATAACCAACCCAAGCGAATCTCAACAAAATATCTCGACCCCTCCCGCCTTCATGAGCTGTTACCAGTGCCGGATTAACCATCAGGCCAGCACAGGCAATGGCCTAGGGGCCCAAAGACTTAAGGGGGCCCTTGGGTAGCGTGTTTTCAAAATCTCTAGATTAATGAACATTAAAAACAGAAAACCTTCAAATGGCCATTTTTTCATTCAAAATTTCACTTAGAAATCACTTTGCACTGAAAGCTAATGATTGTTCTAATCTCTCTGACTTTTATTGCTCTAATTGTCTTATAAACTCAGGACTTGCACCTGTAGGTTTTTTTCGTAAATTCACAGAAAAAATATTTTTTCTCGCAAAAAATGTGATTTTTTTTTAAAATATTTCAACTCTTTTGTTTGAAAATTTCTATATTTTGTCGAAACTTCGTCTTTTGGGGTGTCTAAACTAAAAATCTTTTTGTGATAAAATTCACGAGTTTGATGAAAAATGAACTCTTTCATTGAAAAATTATTTTATTTGCTGGAAACCTTCTTCCTCTAACTAAAATTTACCTTATTCTATTGTTCGTTGAAAATTGATTCTTCAGAGTTAAAAATTCATCTATTTTTTGAAAATTTGTCTTTTTTGGGAAAAAAATAATCTTTTAGGTTTAAATTTCAACTGATAGGTACAAAATTTTATTACAAATTAAAATATTCGGTTGAAAATGCATGTAATTTTGTTCCAAATTATTCTATTTGGGTAGAATATTAATCTTTGTGGATCAACTTTTATTTCTTTGGTTGAAAATTAAATGTTTTTCTTTACAAAGTTTTTATCAATTAAAAATTCAACCATTCCATTTTTTGTAAATTTTTCTTATAAACATGCAATCTTTTCGGTTAAAAATTCATCTGTTTGGTTTAAAATTAAACTATTTAATTAAAAATGTATTTTGTTTCGTTGAAAACATATTTTTATAACTTAAAATGAAATTGCATCCTATTTGTTGTTGAAAATTTATCTTTTTTAGTTAAAAATTATATATTCTGTTGAAAATGTGTCTTATTTTGGTAGAAACTTCATCATCTGGGTTAAAAATCCAACTGTTTGTTTAAATTTTTTTTATTGAACATAGATGATTTTAATTAAAATTGAATGTAGTTGGTTAAAAATTTAACCGAAATTATTTTTTGTGCTGGCTTGAACCAAGCCAGCACCTCTACTATATAAAACATGAAAAAAATTAAACACGTAGGAATTTTATTTTGGGTTCTTGAAAGCACCAACAACAATTTTCCAAAAACCAACCATACTAAATGTAAAAGTGCCCCTTACGTGAAAATTCAAATTCGATGTCGGCTTCCGAATTCATGAAAATAATTCCAAAAACTACCCCCATGTTCAAAAAACAACCCTCTTGTCTAAATAAAATCTTCAAAAAATAAAATGCACCAGATTTTGGGCTTATATTGAGCTCTGGAATACACGACACGAAAATTTAAAAAAAAACATCCCTATGTACAAAAAACCACACCATCATTAAAAACTTAAATCTGGAATAAAAACAAATCTTGAAATCGCACTTCGAATGTATCTGAGTATATTATCGACGAATGCTAGCGGAGAGCTAGCATTAGCTTTAAAGCGAATACAAAATTATTTAAGGAACTCAAATGGAAACGAACTTCTTTTTGCTTTAGCATTCCTTGTTTCTTTCTTTCATAGGTTAATTATTTTATAAATTCGAACTGTGAAACGTATATGTAGTGCAATATATATTAGAAGTATAATAAAACTATGTATTATAAAATATTTATCTTTTTTATTTCAACAACTTCTTGAATTTTTTTTTGTTTCTATTAGGGAAAAATTGAAATTTAAAAACTAATTATTGAAAACTAGTTTTTACGTGTTTAAATAAAGTTATTTAGTTAAGCGTATAAAATGGAATTTACTTTTAATAGAATAACTGAACTTATTTATTGGTTATTGAAAAACAATAGCATACCAGAGACTGCTTTCGAAAATTATATTTAGTGGTGGGGTGGGGCCCCTAAAATCCGGCACTGGCTGTTACGTAATTTTATTACGGTCCCTAACATTCAATTTAAAGTTTCTTAAATTATTATGGGCAGATTATGTTACTTTTGAAGATAGTATAGGTAAATAAATCTTTATAGACTTCAGATATTAGAAGATGGAAGGATGCTAAATCATTTTATTATTAAACTAAAGTTCCATTGAATGATATAAAAAACTGGAAATCCGAATTTCCGAAAAATTAAATATCGATAATTACGAAACTTAAAAAACTGAATACTACACTGCTAAAAATTTCGGATTCCGAAATTGGTCCGAAACTATCAGAAATCAATCCGCTTTAAGATTTTTTTCCGATATATGTTCGATCTAATCTGAAAACTGTATGAAATCTGTCTCGACCATAAATTTCGACTCCGGTAAGAGTCCGACTTGATCCGAAATTAGTCCAAATTTCAAAACCTGAAATTTTTTTCGTTTAACTAAAAATGGAAAATAGTCCGGTCTAATCCGAAATTTATACGAACGTAAACTTGCACTCCCGAAAGAGTCCGATTTCATCCGAAATTAGTCCGGAACTCAGTACCTGAAATAATTTTTGTTTTTTGTGAAAACGGAATAGAGTCCGCTTAAATCCGAAATCCTTCCGGTCAAAAACATCGAATCTGAAAATAGTCCGCTTCTATCCGCAATCAATCCGCAAGTTTGAGTTGTCATTTGGTGAAATTAAAGTGAAAACGGAAAATCGTCCGCTTAAGTTCGGATTCCTTCCGGTCAAAAACATCGAATCTGAAAATAGTCCGCTTCTATCCGCAATCAATCCGCAGGTTTGAGTTGTCATTTGGTGAAATTAAAGTGAAAACGGAAAATCGTCCGCTTAAATCCGGAATCCTTCCATTCAAAAACATCGAATCCGAAAATAATCCGGTTCTATTCGCAATTATTCCGCAGGTTTGAGTTCTCATTCGGTGAATTTAAAGCGAAAACAAAAAATCGTCCGCTTAAATCCGAAATCCTTCCATTCAAAAACATCGAATTTAAAAATAGTCCGGTTCTATCCGCAATTAATCTGCAGGTTTGAGTTGTCATTCGGTGAAATTAAAGTGTAAACGGAAAATCGTCCTAAATTATATCTACAAACTTGCTTAGAACAACTTTATGGTAGAATGCCTACTTTTAGTTTGAATCGTAAAAAATAGCGCACTTTAAAAAATGTTTAAAACAAGATAATAAAAATACGTATGTTTCAATACCAATGTATATTATGAATTAAATAATATAAATTTATTGAAATGATAGATTTTTCATGGTAGCTGAAAATAAGAATGATTGCAAAATAGGGATAGAAAAAATTTAGTTACATTTTCAGCTGAAAAAATTAATTTTGAACAAACAAAAGAAGTAATTTTTAATCAAAGAGATGAACCCTGAACCAGACGAATAAATGTTTAACAAAATAGTACCATTTTTACCCAAAGAGTTGAATTTTTAATTTAAAATTATAAATGTTTCACATAGTGGTTAAACTTTCAACCAAAGAATTGAAGTTTCAACTACAGTGATGAATCTGCACCTGAAAAAATTCAATTTTCAGCAAAGAAAATTAATTTTCAACCAGATAATTTCTTAATAAATTGGTTCAAACTTCAAGCAAGTATTACAAATTTTAACAAAAAAATGAATTTTCAACCAGATAACTTCTTAACAAAGTGGTTCAACCTTCAATCAAGTATATTAATTTTTAACAAAAAAATAAATTAAAAAAAAAAGTAATAGTAGATATTTCAACTGCTTATAAGACCAGAAATACTTAAATTTTGGTGTGGGTTTTATTAATTCAGGCCTGCGATAATTAAATAGAAATTTTGATTTATTGTTAATTTTTTTAAAGTATGCAATATAAGATGTAGAATGGCTTATGTTAGATGCGGTCGTAGTAGCAAATTTTTCGAAATCGAAAATATTATGCAAAAAAGTAGACCCTCTAATAAGGTATAATTAATTTAGAGTTGATTGTTGAAATTATTTATTTCCAGCTTACTGAGCAAAATACTTTTAAAAACTCTGGGTTATATACTTGAAATAATAGACTAGAAACATAATTTATGAGAATAAGAAATCGAAATCTATCAACTGATAAAATTAAATTTAACAAAAAATTATTTATTTTTAATAGCACAAAGTGCTGAAGTGTTCAACAGATTTTTAAAGCTAAAGAAAAAGAGATGCTCTTAGAGGGCACATGCGTTCAATTATCATGAGACACCCGTGTCATAAAAAACTTTTTTAAAGAATAAATGAAATTCCTTATTAATCCTCATTATTTCGGGAAATCCCTTTTTTTTACTTAAACTGTAATGCTAAACCGGTTTGAAAAAAACTTTGAAACCCTGTGAGTAAAATAACTCAATGAAAAATAAATTTTTGTAGGGTATCATCTAAACGATAGTCATTTCTCAAACAAAAACTCGATATGGCTCCTTTCACATCTGTCATCCCTGTCCGGCCAAAATAAATTTAAAAAAATTATCCATCAAATTATTCAAAGCCTAAGAGTATTTCAAAAATCACCTTGATGCCCCGCTACTATTATTCGGATTCCGATGAATCACTTGAAGAACTGAAAGAGTTTTTTAAAACCCACTTAACAAAGGAAGATCGATATTTCTGCGTGCTAGAGAGCAAATCGAAAAACACGATCAGGATCGACGTTAGTTCAAAAAATCCTTCAGAAAAAAGTGTATGGCAACCAGGAATCGTACGACAAGCTTGTGATGATGTTTTAGCGAGAATGAACATCGGTTTTCTGAATAAAATAAATGTGAAAGAAAGGTTTGTTAATTTTTCACCAGTCCGAGATTTTTTACTTTTCAGTCTAAACAGTTTTTTTTACTTAAATCCATTAAACCGATTTCATATAAAAAGCAGTCTGATCGTGTTGATATCAGGAAATTATGTTGTTTTGCTAAAGAAAATATGACAAACGTATTTTTAGTTTCTTACCAACAATTTTTTTCAGGAACTCTTTCGAATCGATTGAAAAAACTTTAAAAAAAATTAAAACCCTAATTTTAGTGTACATTTTTCGAGAAATATTATATAAAATATACAGTTACATAATTTAAAAATATCAGGTGTTTTTTATTTTTAATAAGAAAAAACATAATTTGCTTTTTGCTGTTCTGTTTAGATTCATTTTAGAAGAAGCAGAAGAATCAGAATAAAAAATAGAAAAGGCGAAAATCGTAATTTTTTCACGTTGATTATTTAAAATCAAAATATCTCTGAATCTAAAAATTGTAGTTTTTTTTCGAAAATTTAAGTAATTTTTGAAAATTTGCAAGCTTCATTAAATTATTGCAAAGAGTGTAATGTATAAAGGCGGTCTCAATAAAAATTAAATATCGCCAATTTGTTCTTAACATACAAATTTTAAAAAATCGATCATTTATTCATAGTACATCTAAATATTCAAATAGCCTTAAGTTCGTGAAAGAATTTGTTGATAAAAACAGAAAATACGTGTCTCATACTTTGCCTTACCAAAAAATATTTTAATTTTGAATTAAAACAAAAAAGATGAATTTTTAACAAGAAAGTTAACTTAAAAAACAAAAAGAATTTTGAACAAAATAGTTAAATTTTCAATCAAAATGATTAATTTTTAACTAAAATGATGAATTTTCAACCGAAACAATTAATTTTGAATTAAGTAGTTCAGCTTTAAACTAAGTAGTTAAATTTAATACTAAAAAAGATGAATTTTCAATGAAAAAGGTAATTGTTGATATTTCAAAAAAAAATATGAATGCCAAAAACGAGGAATTTTCATCAAAATACATGAATATTGACAAAGTATGCCGCCATAGAATTTTAAAATATGATATTCTTTATATTTTAAATAAGAAAATTGATGACTTTTTCTGTTCTCTTTAAATTATTTTAGGAAAAGAAGAAGCAGAAAAATCAGAACAGGCAAAACTAGGAAAGTTAGTATTAAATTTCATAAAAACAAAACAGCAAAAATGATAATTTCATCAATGTCATTTTTAAAATTTAAATATCTGAAGAGAAATCAAGAATTAACGTAGCCTTGAGAAAATTCAGTTTCTGTTTTTTTAATATACGCCATTTTAGTTATTTCTGCAAATCTTTAAATTTCTTTAAAGGATACTGGAATATTTCGTATAACGTCAAACAATTAACGAAAATTTTATTTATAATACTGTATTATGGGAAAAAATGGAAACAATTTTATTTTTTTGGACACCTTTGATATCTTTTTCATTTTAATATACAATTTAGATTCAAAAAAGAAAATTAATGAAATTATAATATTTGCTCCTCTGTTTTGATTTATTTAACTTCTTACTTTACTAATAAATTAAATATTTTTAAATATGTATGATTTTAGCTGCTTTTTATATATTAATATTTTAAAAAATAATACATATTAAAAATCTTATATAAATAAATAAAACCTGTACAGCAAAAAAGGGCGAATTTTCAGCCAAGAAGATTAATTTTCAACATAACAGGTGATTTTTCAACTAAATTATTCATTTTCAACAAAAAAATTAAATATGCATACTCGGCGAAAAATGTAACAGTTGATATTTTAACTAAAAATAATTTTTATTTTAAATTACACACAGTAGAATTCAACTAAAAAATAAGATTTTTCTACAAAATCAGTGGAATTTTCATTACGAAAATAGAAATTTTCAATAACCTGTTTATTTTCAACGAAAAAGACGATTTTTCTACAAAACAGTGTAATTAAACAATTTTATTGCATTTTTTTACCATAAAATTTTTTTCAATTAAAGATTCAACTATTTTTTGAAAATGGGTCTTTTTGGATTATAAATTAATTTCATTTTGTAGAAATCTCAACTTTTTTGGTTAAAAAATTCAACTGTCTGATTAAAAGATTAATGCATATATTTCGGTAAAAATGTACATATTTTGTTGTCATTTGTTGTTATTTTATTTGTCGTCCTTTTTGGTAGAAAATAATTCCTTTTGGTTGAAAATGTAACAATCTTATTGACAGTTTTTTTTTAATTCGTCTTTTGTGGTAAAAATTAATTTTTTGTAACAATACAACTGTTTGATCAAAAACTAATCTGTTTTAGTTGAGGCTTCGAGTCTTCTTTTGAAAGTTTTCTATATTGGCTAAATTAAACTGTTTTTATTTTCCATTAAAATATTTTTTGGGTGCAATAACAACTATTACATTTTTGGTTGCAAATTCATTTTTCTAGGTTAAAAATGATTTTTATAACTAAACGTTTTAATGGAATTTAATTTAATAGAAAATTAAACTATGGGGTTAAAAAATTCACTTTTTTGTTAAAAATTCATCCTTTTAGATTTCAGTTTCAAAATTTATCTACTTGGTTGAAAATGTATGTAAAATTTCGAAAATCTCTATGTTTTAGTAGAAAATTAAACTTTGTGGTTACCAACTTCTCGTTATTAACTTAAAAATCTTTTCTGACTAAAATCTCAACTCTTCTTGGACATTCGCATTTTTATTTGATAAAATTAATCTCTTTTGAAAGAAATTTCATACTTTTTGGTTGAAAGTGAATCTATTTTGATTGAGAATTCAATTATTTTGTTACAAATTTCTAATTTTTTTCAAATTCTGTCAAATTTGTCAAAATCAAACTGTTTTTGATTTAAAATGAAAATCTTTTCATGGTTAAAATATCAACTATTACACTTTTGATTAAGAATTCATCTTTTTTGGTTGAAAATTCCACTACTTGTATAAAAGCTGATTTGCTTTGTGACCTCATAAGAAAAAGTAAGATTTTACAAAAAACTTTCTTCTAAACAATTCGACTTAATTTATTTTTAGAAAAAAAAACAACCAAAAGAACGTCGCATATTTTACCTAGAAAAACAATATATTGCAGCCCCAAACAATTCTACGACATCCCGTTTTTATATGAAATCGGTCAAATATAATTTGTGCTGTAAAAATAGTTTTGAACGCGGAAATTTTTTTAATTTCAGTGACTTATCATCAGCTTGAAAAATGAACGCAAACGAACCCTCAATTTCTAAAGAATTTCTTCTCAACGCAGCAGTTGAAGATGCCCTTCGAATTTTATTTAGACCTTACATCTCGCCAGAATCACCCGATGGAACGAATTCGAAAGTACGAATTCGTTTTTGGAAAAATGAAGGAGGATATTGGACAAACCAGGAAGAGCGACTCGAAAGTTCCGGAAAGCACTTTTTCATGAGAATGGCAATGATCGCTTGGGATTTTCTCAACGTTTATAACGTCTTTCAAAAGTCATGAAGATCTCATTTTTACATAGATAAAGTTTAGAAATACTTTTAGGTTTAATTTAATCGAGGCTGCCCTCGATTAAGAGGAATATATAATTTTGTAAACGCTTTCATCCACAAATCATTTTGACTATATTTAAAAGAAAACTCTTCAGACTCAATTTATATAAAACTTTAATACAATTTCGACTGGCCACTTTTTAAAACCTGTCTCACGTTTAAATTTATTCTTGCTTCCCTGATGTAAGATTTTGCTTTGCACCAATCTTCCTCGTTAATTCTAGAATCTGAATTGGGATTCTCGTAATGTTCCCAGGATTGAATATCTGCTCGCAGAATTTTCGGGACACCGTGATAACTTAGTCGAGAGCTTTTTGACATGACGACGATATCTCCACTGCGCAAAAATAAAGCTTCTGCAGGGTCTTCCTGAGAAAGTCCACCTATCAGAAAAATTGCGGTTTGCCCAAAACTGATTGAAAATAGAGGTGCCTCCACATTTATTTCCGAATGATCTGTATGGCCAGCCAAAGTGGAATTCATTCGATAGTAGTTGACAATGGCAGCTTCTGCTTTAAATTCACTAAAGCCTAAAGCGTTTGCGAGTACTTCCGTCAAGTCGCAAAGGTCTTTTGCCATTTCTGTTTTTGAATCTTCTGAGTAGTGTTTTGTGTCCCAATTGTGGTGATATCCTTGAGTAGCCCATCGAAGTTTGGGCAGAAGTTTGTGCTCTCTGTTTGGTCCACTGATTAAAAAAAGTTCCTTTTAGAAAGTTTGCTTCGTCAAAAAAAAATTTTAAACTAGCAGTAAATATCCGAGACCACCCTGCAGATAATGAATCTACAGTAGATAATCATTAATTTAAAATACTAATGTGTATAAAATAATTTAATTTAAATAATAGTTAGGACACTATATGGATTAATAAATATTAGAATTAATAATTTTAGGTATATTTGTGCTTTTAATTAATGATTATATACTCTAGGTTAATTATCTAGTGTAGAGTGATCACTATAGGGGGTTCTGGACTATGTTTATTTCCTAACATTAGGAATAGAAAAAATTCTAAAATCCATTATTAAACAGAATTTTAAATATTAAGTTTAGAAAATGTTTAAAGCAATTACTAAATAATAATTTTGATTTGAAAGCGTTTAAAATTAAAAAATTACATGCATATTAAATAATTATATTATTTTATTACATATTTCTATTGACATCAAGAGGAATTGAACTTGTATCATTTTTCAGTGAAAACGTTTAAAATTGAATAAAATTTCATTAGTAACTCCCAAAATTAAAAAATTTCAGACTAAATTTTCGGAAATCGGGCAACTTCATTACAAAAGAGTTGAAATTGAATGATTACTAATTCAAAGCTTTCGAAATTAAATAATTTAAAATTGCACATTTCTAAAATAAAATACATTTCAACTCGAAGCGATTAGAATATGACTATTTAAAATTGAAAAGTAAATTGAATGTTTCAAAGTCAAAGCTTCTAAAATTCAATTTTAAGAGCTTCTGATTAACATTTTTTAAATTTCAACACTTTTATTTAGACAAGATTCAAGTTCAATTTCTTTTCACTCTATTCGAAACAATATCTTTTTCCAAAATTTTGCCTAATCTAAAATTGCTTGTTTTGGAACTTTTTTATCTCAAAATCGTCCAGTATATTTGTTTAAAATTTTAATACCTTTCAATTCAAAATGATTAATTATTTCAAAATTTTCTAAAACTATTAATATTAAAAAATTTGTTTCATAATGGATTTTTATATAGTTTATATTTGCAATATTATAAAATAAAAAATCAGGGACCAAAACGCACTTTTTACACAACGTTCAGTTATTGCTGTTAATTCATAAATAATCATTTCGAATTGAATTAATTTGAAATGAAAAAATCTATGTATTGAATGCTTGTAAATTCAAAATGTTCAAAATCAATAAATTTTAGATTAGGTAACATTTAAAACAAAAGGACAATATTTTAAATGGGATCAGAAGGAATTGAAGTTTTATCATTTCAAATAATAAAGTTTATAGTTGACAAATTTTTATACAAAAGCTTTCAAAATTGAAAAATTCTAGATTAAAATTCTAAAAATGTGGGAACGTCATTAGAAACCACTTTGAAATTATATCATTTTTAATTCAAAGTCTTCAACGTTAAAAATGTAATATTTTTAGATTATAATTTTAAAAGTTCGATAATTTAAAAGTCAAAAGAATTAAAGTGGTATTATTTCTAATTAAAAGGGTTTAAAATTGAACCATTTCATTTTTAGTTGAAAAATCTAAAAATTGAATGATTTCGTTAATTTCGTAGTTAGAACCAAACAGATGAATCTTGAACTAACACGATGAATTTTTCACAAAGTAGTTGAACTTTCGAGCAAGAAGTTGAATTTTTAATGAAGAAGATAAATTGTTTACTAGAAAAGAAAAATTTTCAACAAAACATTTAAATTTTTAAACAAATAGTAAAACTTTAAAATTAAAACAATCTTCAACAATAAAATGGAATAATTAAATTTTCATTTAAAAAGATTAATTTTCAAACAAAGAAAAAACCAATTATTAATAAAATAATTTCATCTTTTTATAAAAAGTTGAATTTTGAACAAAGTAGTTCTAAGTAGATCAAAGTAGTAACAAAGAAGAAAAATATTTGTGATTTAAATTTTATATATTACCGCTTTATTATTTTGATATCAGTGGTTAAAAAATTTAAAAATTTGGAAACTTCGTTTAATTATACCCCTATGCTAGAAGCTTTTCTTGTAGTCCAATTTTCTTGGGGGATAGCTCAAATTTGCCGTGTTTCTTTTATTTTTTCTATCAGTGGATTAAAAAGAAAAGATTTTTGTAAAAATTTGTTAGTTGGGAGGAATGATTTATTTTTATTGAACAAATCAAACTGTTTTAAATTGCATATTTTGGTTTAATGTGCTGAAAAATTAAAGTAAGAATAAATAAATTACGTAGTAAAAGTTTATTCAAATTCAATTATTGAAAAATTTTTCACTTCGTTTTATTTTGTGTGACTGAAAATATATTCTGGGACGTGCTACTGCCCGGGCAACGCCGGGTAAATTTCTGCGTTTCCTATAATTGTGAAAAAATGATGGAAAAATAATTAGACCTGTACAAATTTTTGTTAAATATTTTCCGTAAGAGCCATATGATTTAATGCAATCTCTATAAAATCTATAAAAATATATTCAAATTTTATCAAATCTATGAGATTTTTAGCCATCCCATGCAATTTTGCAATCTAGAGTACACTCAACATCCGCGTTTAATTAACCCCTCGTATACTGTAAGAAGCAATGGTGTAGTCAAGGCCTGGCGTTAAAAATTTAATTATTTTTGGAAAATTTAACTATTTTGTTAAATTCATCATTTTTGCTTTAAAACTTAACAACTTTGTTGAAAATTCATTTTTTAAGCATTATTTTTTTTATCTCAAAATTTAAATATTATTCCATTTTGTGTTGAAACTTCATCCTGTATATTAAAGAAGTTAAAAATGCAACTATTAGGTAAAAAAGTCGTCTTTTGGGGTAAAAATTGATTTTTTTGGTAGAAAATTCCGACTTTTTCGTTGAAAAGTCAACTAGTTTATTCATACACTTTATTAAAAAGTCGCTTTTTCGGTAGAAACTTCCTCTTGTTTATTAAAAATTAAACTTTTTGGTTGATAATTCAACTATCTCTACCTAAAATTCTGTACCTAAAAAGATGAATTTTCAACAAAATTAAAATGAATTTTTAAGCAAATAGTTACATTAACAACTAAATACAATAGATAAACTTTTTAGTAAAAGGGACAAGTTTTCTAAAAAAACAGTTAAGGACTTAATCAAATTATAAAATTTTGAAGATAAAATGACGAATTTTATCAGACAGTTGACTTTTTAACAAAAAAGTTAGTTTTTAACCAAGAAAGATACATTTTTAAACAAGAAGTATGATTTTTCTACCATAAAGGATTAATTTTTTATTCAAAAGAATGCATTTTTAACAATATACTGGAGTTTTTAATAAAAAATTATGACTTTAACAAAATAGTTAAATTTTTCACTAAATAATTGAATTTTTAGCATATAAAGATTAATTTTTATCAAATGGTCGAATTTGCAAGAAGAGTTAACTTTTTAAGCTAAAAAGTCGAAAGTTTTAGAAAACAGCGGACTTTTTTAAATCAGAAAACATGAATTTTCAACAAAAAATATAATTTTCAATCTAAAAAGATGAACTTTTCACAAGATAGTTGAATTATAAATCAAAAAGTTGAATTTTCAATAGACAAGAGTGACTTTCTACTTAACCAAAAATTCGAATTTTCAGCCAGAAAAATAAATGTTTACTACCTAAAAAGATGACTTTTCAACAAAATACATGCATTTTTTACCAAATAGTTCAATTTTTAACTTATACAATGTGCAGGATGAAGTTTCAACATAAAATGGAATAATAGTTACATTTTCAGATAAAAAATGTTTAAAAAAATGAATTTTCAAGAAAGTTAAATTTTAAAACAAAAATGATAAATAAAATGATGATATATTGTTAATGAAACAGTGGAATTTCAAACAAAATAGAGATATTTCGGGTTCCAATCGTATACAAAAAAAAACTACAAAAACAAAATGAATCGTCGTGAAAGCATTAAATTTATAATTTCTACTCAAATACTTGAATTTTCAAGCCTAGAAGACAAATTTTGTAGAGAACGTTGAATTTTCATAAAAAAAGTTGCTTTTCACCCAAGAAAGATTACTTTTTTCCCATGACAGACGGATTTTCAACGCCAGAGTACATTTTTCAAGCTAAAAAGTGAAATTTTCTAGAAAACAGTGGACTTTTAAATCGTAAAATATGAATTTGCAATCAAAATGATAATTTTCAGTCTAGGAAGATTTCCTTTCAACAAGGTAGTTAAATTATCAATCAAAAAGTTGAATTTTCAACAAATAAGAATAATTTTCTACCAAAAAGGCGAGTTTTTAACAAATTATATAAATTTTCTAACAAACCGTTGAATTTTCAATAAAGAAGATTAATTTTTCATACAAAAAGACGACTTTTCACCCAAATACTTCAACAAAATTGTTTTATTTTCAACCAACAAAGATGAATTCTCAACGAAGCATATAATGGCTGATATTTCAATTAAACAATTGTATTTTTTACCAAATAGGATAAATTTTCAACCAACAAGATGAAGTTTCTACAAAGGAAGAAGAATTTTCAACCAAAAATCAGAACTTCCAAGCAAAACAAGACAAATTTTACTCCAAAAATGGAATACTCTAAATGTCATATTTTTAACCAAAAAAATAATCTTTCAACTAAATAAACTAATTGTAAACAAAGAAGTTGAATTTTTGATTTAAAAAATGACTTCCTAACAATATACTTACATTTGCAACAAAATAAGTAAATTTTTGATCAAAAATATGACTTCCTAACAATTTATACTCAAATTTTTAACAAAACAATTAAATTTTCCACGAAATAATAGAATTTTTAACCAAACAAGCTGAATTCGGAACCAAAAACATAACAAACTGGTACAGTTTATGGAAAGTATCGCCGAGCCACTTTTTCTTCTAGGACTACACCACAAAGCACAAAATTGTTGATTTAATCCGCTTAATTATTTATACTTACCTAAAACAAGCTTCCCACCAAGATTCATTATCATGAAGTAGAGAATGCGCATCCAGATTCAATTTATAGGGTTTTCTCGAGAAATCTTTGACACATTTAAGAATCCAATATTGTTGACCAAATTCAGTAAAAGGATTTTCTATATAAATTAGTCCTGAAATACATAATTTACAAATTTACAAAGAATTAAAATATTCATTTGGTAAAAAAACTAAACTTTTTCGATAATCTAAGCCGCAATTATAAAGTTTTTGTTTTGATATGCCTACCAGACGTGTTTACAAAAAAATGTAAACACAGCGATATTTCTTGACAGCATTTATAAAATTAATAAAAATATAAGTTTACATACCAGGCACAGTTATTAATTCATAAATATTCCATTCGTTTAATGGTTTTAATCCCAATTTTTCCCAATTATGAACTTTACTTTCTACCGTGGATATTTTCCTAACCTAAAAAAGTACAATTATAGGAAACACAGAGAGAGGTATTAGAGTTGTAAGCCAAATTTTTACAATGCATACTTTAGATAAATTTGGATTATTGAAATCAATTATATTTTTGAGATCAGGTGGCGGGTTTCGTGATTTATAATATTTAAAACTATCCTTAAACATTTTCAACTGGAATCGTGGAGGTCGCCATTTTTATACAAACGATTTAATCGCCATCTGCCGGGCATAACGTGTCGAATTTGAATTCGGAGCGGGAATTTGTGTGTTGCAACAATTTCGGAAAAAATGCATTAAATTAGGGTTTACTTCGGACTAGAAAATTTAGATGATTTTTTAACTCATTAGTTCAATTTTCCAACTAAAAAGATTATTTTTTAGTCGAAAAGTTTAATTTTCGACCAAAAAGAACGAATTTTCTACAAAATAATAAAATCTTCCACCAAAACCGATTAATTTAAATGAAAAAAATTGTATTTTGCATCAAAAAGTATGAAATTTCGTGCAAAAGAGATCAACTTTGAAACCCAAAAAGACGAAATTTTAACTAAAATAATTATTTTTGACAAAAATTGAAATAGTTTACTTTTCAGTTTAAAAATTTCTCAAATAAAACAGAAACGAAGGTTTAACAAAATAATTACATTTTTAACCAAAGATATAAATCTTCAAGCAAAAACAATAATTTTTAACAAAAAACCATTTTCAGGAAAGTAATTGAATATTCAACAAAAAAACTTTTTTGACTAAAGAAGATAAATTTTGACCCAAAAATGAAATAGTTAAATTTTCAACAAATTAAAATTCATCGAAAAATATACTAGTTAATTTCTACGACTTTTTTTGACAGTTACATTTTTAACCAAGCAGATAAAACTTCTACGCAAAAAGATGAATTTTTAACAAAAGAGTCGATTTTTCAACCAAGAAACAGTTTAGCCATGAAAGAAAAACATGTCAATGAAATTGTTAAATTTGCAACAAAAAAATTCTTTAACCAAAAATAATGTCTGAGGTAAGTTTCTATGTTCTAAATATATTTTTTAAATATGCTTCCGTTTTTATCGTTTTTCCATTTAATGTAAAATGAATTATTAGATCCTAGCAAGAAAATTGAGCTATTTTTTGTTGAGTTAATTCTTTTTGGTTGACAATTTAAATATATTATTGAATATAGTCTTTTTGGGTTGAAAATTCAACTCTTTGGTCTTAAATTAACTTTTTTGTTGAAAATCGAACAATTTGGGTAGAATTTTGTTTTTTTTTTTGTAAAAAGTACCATGTTTGATTGCAAATTTAATTTTGTTACTGAAAATTCTACAATCTTATTAAAAATTACCATTTTTGTTTGAAAATTTAATAGTTTTGAAAAAGATGCAACTATTCGGTTTCCTTTGTTTTTACTGAAAACCCCCCTCTTGGTTGAACAATTAAATCTTTTGTTTTTAATCTTGTTTGGTTAAAAGTGCAAGTGCGTGGATAAGGATTCAATTATTTGGTTAAAAATTCGCCTTTTTTGGTTGAATTTAACTGTTTCTGATAAAAAATTAAAATTTTATTTGCTAGTATATACAATGGAAATTTCTTCTATTAGTTCGATATTGTTTTGTTATAAGAGGTTAAAAAATAAAAAATATGTAGAAATTTGTTTTTTTAGATACCTGGATTTTGGAAGTTTTTTTTGCACAATTTTTTTCGAGGATGGCTCACATTGAAGTAAAGGTCTGGACATATAGATATGCATTGAAAAAAATTTGCAATGTCATCCTCGGCTTGTAAAAAATTTAATAAATAAGGAAACTTCGTTTTTTAAATTACTGTTGTGTATAGATGTTAATTAAAATTACTATATAAATGTTCTTTGTCATAGAACTGTTTTTTGTTATCAGTGGGTTATTAATTTTTAATCGTTGGATTGCCTTTGAGTATGGTTGAAATTCGAGGTCTTGGCATCTATATTTTTCCTAGAAAATAAAATTTTCTGTGTTTTTGTACTACTCTTTGTAAACAGTTGTTAAAAATGGGAAAATTCGAGTTTTTAGAATACATTTTCTTCCACTTCTTTCTGTCATCACTCACATCAAAATATCATTTATACGTGTGTCTTTTTCCTTTACTATTTTATAATACTATTTTATCTCTTTGGTTTTATTTTTATAAGAAAAAAAATTATTTTTAAGTATAAAAGAAAAGCTTTCATATAAGAGCATGAGCTTTTAAATGAAAAAAATCGTCTTTAAAAGTGAAGTGTCATAGAAATATTTTTTTAGCTTAAAACAGAAAAAATGATGTAACATAATCAACATTCAATTGAAGCTCTCCAGTTTCCCTCAAACCCTTTTCCATATTTAAAGTTTTAACATTTTGAATATCTCGACTGTTATAAAATATATATGAATATATGTGACTTAGCTTGATGAATGAAACGAGTTTATTTTTCGCCCCCCCCCCCCAATGACTTTTCGCTTTCCTTTAATTTTTTATTTTTCACGGGTATGAAAAGATTATTTATAATAATCTTCGAATTCGTTCATTTAAAGTTCCCAACTGTCAATTTGACAGTATACGTCAGTTATACGTATAGTATACGTCGGTTTTAACATATCATTTTTGACTTTTAGTATGTAATATGAAGTTGCACGGAAATGTATTATAACTAATTTTAAAGTTATTACTTTTGTACTTTAGATTTTCAAAAGCGTGAGGTATAATTTTGTAAGTTATTAATTGTTTACGATTTAGTTTTACGAACCTAGTTTTAGAAGACTTCAATGTTTTACGAACTTTGGAATTATTTAATTTTTAACGTTTCCATTAACCCTGTATTCATTATTTTTAAAGCTTCCAATTAGAAATCATATAATTTTCAACTTTTAAAGAATAATTAAACATTGAAGGTTTAAAATATTTTAAATTCTTTAATTTTGATTAGTGAAAATAACAGTGAATGTTTGTTTTTGTACAGAAATCTAATTTTTTAAATAATAAAATCTGTCCATTCACTTTGAATTTTACTTCATACTACATTATATGATATCTCTTAATATAATTATTATCATCTTAAAAAATTCTGTAGTTTCAATTTAAAATTATAATTCTGAATGCGATTTCTAAAAAAAAAATAATGTTTGAAACTTTTGTAATAAGAGTTTTTTAGTTTTTAAACTTTTAATTCGGAAATATTTGTTTCGAAGTTTCTTAGTTTTTAAATATTCCATCAGAAACGTTACTAATTTTTTAATATTAGGCCAGGTTTTTTGACTAGATAAAACTAATTTTAAATGTAAAGTTGTTAATGCTTTTTTAGAATTAGTACATTTTTAAGGCATGAAAATTGAACTTAACCAGTTTTGAAGTTTGCAGGTTTTTAAATTTCACTATGGAAAAACCAGCGTTTGGATTCTTGCGGGTTTGTGAGGTCGATAGAATTTTAGCAAATTGTATCGTGTTCCAGAATTTATGGCTCTTTTGATATGAGTTACAGAAATTGGCTTCAAAATTTTAAACATGATAAGCTCTTAAATTCTTGAAGATCCTGTTAGAATTCCCTAAATCTTATGAATTTCCTTTTTATATCCATTGAAATATTATAAGAGAACTTGAAATCTTTACAATCCGTTGAAATCTAATAAAATCTCTTGAAAAATGCGTAAATCTCTAAAAAATCGTATGATATTTGCTGAAATCCTGGAAAATTGATTGAATTACCTTGAAAGCTTTTAAAATCCCTTAAAATCACTTAAATATTTGGAAATATGATTAAATCCGTTAAAGTACTTAAAAAATACCCTGGGATCTTTTTCCATGTGCTGAAACATTATAGATGTTATAAAATCCTTCTAAATATTCTGAAATTTTTTAAAACCTAATGCAAATTTTTGAATTACTTAAAATCACTAGATGCCTTGGAAACTCCCTCAAGTTGCTTAAATCTTTTAAAAGTTCCCTGGAATCCTTGGAAATGTAGTAAACTTCCACTTATTGCCCCACTCGTGTATGCCCCCGCGCGCTTAGTTCCTCCAAATTCCCCCGACACTTGCACCTAACCGTCCATGACCGCGAGGTCATGCTGCAGTACTCAATATACCGCGCTATATTTCAGTTAGTTTTTGATTCTGTTATATTAATTTTTAGTTCACAATTTGTACTATTTCAAGGAGATAAAAAATCAGTCTAACGGAACGCGACTTTTTCAACTGCGCATGTTTTTAAAAGCATTATTATTGATAGTACATCTTTATTGGTTTAAAATAGACCCGCGCTTTTCGGTACATGCGCAGTTGAAAAAGTGGCTAGTGAGCGTATCAATAAAAGGCCGAGGCAGCCAATGAACGTTGCTGGACAAAAATGTCTTGACAACTCGCGGTAGAGGTAGGGGGCCCTCCAAAGGGGGACATTCGTGAGCGTAAACGTTTCACGATGGGGGACATAGGTGGAAGTTTACGAATTAAATTGTTTAATTCGAATTAAGTCGAATTAAATATTTTAAATCTTTCAAAATATATTTCAATTTCTTAAGCGCTTTGAAATTCTTGGGAATTTTGTTAAAACGGTACACTTCAAATCCCGTAAAAACCTTTGAAGTTCTTGAAATCTATTCAAAATGTTTGAAAATATTTCCAAATTTTTTAAATCTCTTGAAATCCCTCAATGTTTGCGAATCGACTCCTTGAAATCCATTGAAAACTCGTGAAACAATATGAAATCTGATAATTTTCCTTCATACATCTTCATGTATTTGGAGCCCTTTGAGATCCAGAAAATTTTTTTAGGATATCTATTTGAAAATTTTGAAAATGCCTCAGAATTACAGAAATCTTCGGAAATCTTATAAATTATCTTAAAAATCCTTAAAATTTGTTGTAAATTTTGGAAATTCTCTGAAAAATTTAAGAAATTTCTTTAAAACCACGGATAAACCGTAAATATTCAAAATTATCTCTAAATATTTGAAACTATCTTTAAATCTCGGAAATCCTATGAAATTCCTTCACTTTTGTAAAATTCTTTGCAGCATAGAATTTTTTTATATCTTTGAAAATCCGTAAAAAGTCATTTAAAATCTTTTAAATTTCCTTTAAATGTTTAAATGCTTTGACGATTTCTTAAAATAATTGAAATCGTTTGAAATTCTATGAATTCCAAAGTTTCAAACTCTTTCACAAAAAATTGTTATAAATAAATAATAATACAGCCCATTTTTAACCCGCTATAAGAGATTTAAAGGAAAGGAACTCGGCTATTTCAGACAAGGATAACGTACTGTAAGTATGAAAAAGTCTAATGAAATTGTTATTTTGCACTTCAGTATTCAATATTTAAATTAACATTTTTTCTGATATTGAAGTTTTAAATTAAAAAGTTGATATATCTTGGAATAATGTTTAGAAACCGGAAAATGACCAGCAATTTCGTTTTGTTCTTAAAGGCCACTCTGAAATATTTACATTTTACAATTTTACTGCCAATAAAAAACTTATCGTGCGCGCAGCGTGCAAAACAGGATTTCTAGTAATAATTGGTTAGAAATTCGTCAATTTAATTACTCATATCTCTCGAGTGTGAAATTGTCCGACGCCGCCTTGAAGCTTTATTAACTTACTAATTTAAAGCTTGAAAATAAAATTACGAAGATATGCACATTATCGTGGAAAACGTTTAAAGAATCTATAAAAGTTTTAACATTGGCGATGTCTCGTTTGTCGATTATCATTATATATTATCGTCGATCATTATTGTTTTTCACATTCTATGACCGATGGTCGAGCAATTTGCTTCGCGAATGCATGCATGCTGTATGCATGTTTTAGGCCCGTCCCTCGACAGCTAATCTTCTATGAGTAATTTTAGAGCGTGATTTTCATATAATGACACTACCATGAATCTGTATGATTTCATATGAGAAAAGAGAGGCACGCCGCCGATCGGCTTCAAGGCTTTTTTTGAAAGCTCAATTGTAAATTGATAGCATGACAGGCCGCACGTGCACTTTGGATAGCTAATCTGCCACAATCACTATCATTATTTTGTAATCGATTCTCTGATATGCACCCGATCACGTTCGATTGAATATTTATCAGTGTCATATACATTTGAGATTGATTGTAAACGTTGGTCCCTATCAAAGGGGAAATAACTCTGGCTGCAATCCGCTGGACCGCTCGGTTATTCGAACTGGTAATCCGCTGCAACCCCTATGCAATGCGGTGTGATCCAAGTAATCCGGTTTAGTCTAACGTAATGCGAAGTATTTCAGGAGTAATCCACTTGTATTTCGGTGTAATGTACTTCTAATCCGCAGTGATACATTTTACGGAGAAAAATGGATGTTTTAATGTAGATGTTTCAAGGGTAAGATTGTCCCACCTAACAGGCATATATTAATGCCAAATATATACTATCTTTTTGAGACGTTACACCGAAAAAACAATATTTTTATTTCAAGAATATCCTACTAATTTTAAGAATATTTGCAACTTGAATAGGCGCCAAGAATATATTCTTAATGCACAATTTTACACGTTTTACGAACCTTTTGGAACTTGTGATACAGAAATCTTTCCTGAAATGTTTTTGGAACGTTTTCAAAACATTTTAAGTATCGTGTGCCCACTGGCTTAACCATTTTTGTATGAAGAGATTAAATTCTGAAAGCAAGAAAGAAAAAACAGAGGAAAAAATAGGGCACAAAATAAATTTGGAAGGATTCATTTTCAATACTTCCGTTCAAATAAGTGGGCAAGATCCCCAAGTTGGTGATCTTCTATCCACGTTTTCACTTCTGTCATTTTCATAGAACTCGGCCGGATTGCACTCGGATAAACTTGATCCAAACTCCATCACGAGATCGCGAATCAATAAAATAGCGAGGTTATGTCTCGGTGTAACCGCGCGAAATAATGCGCATTATTCTTTG
>JAAAKG020172826.1:0-27175 GCA_010014905.2 Druon quercuslanigerum
CTATTTGATTGAAAATTAGTTTCTTTGTTGGAAAACTAATTCACTTCCTTGTTCAAAAATCGTACTTTTTGTTTCAATTTGATTGTGTTATATTTAAAATAAAAATCTTTTTTGTGTAAGCTTTAGCTATTACATTTTTCTTCGAGAAAAGGGCTAAGTTCGATGTTTTTTTATTGAAACTTAAAATATTTTCTTGGTTGAAATATCCCCTTCTTTCTGAGCGGCCCCTAATATGATTTAACCAGTTATTTTTATTAATTTAAAACTAAATTTGTATGCCTTAAATATTTAAATACTTGAGAAACTAAATGGATGATAATTGTATTGCATTAAAAAGGAAACAGTTGAGTTTCTCGAGAATTTAGTTTTGCATAAATTATTTAAATGAGAATTTTAATAATAAAATTTGTTCCTTTTATAAAGAGGCCCAATTCGCCTTCTCCATCTATGATGCTGATGGCACCAACTGCATCGACTGTTGCGATCTAGGAAACGTTCTTCGCGCCCTCAACTTGAACCCCACAAATGCCACCATCCAGAAACTTGGTGGTACGGAAAAGCGAGGAGAAAAATCCTTGTCCGTCGAAGAATTCCTTCCCATTTTCAGCGACTGCAAAAAGGACAAGGACCAAGGATGCTATGAGGATTTCCTAGAGTGTCTGAAATTGTACGACAAGCAGGAAAATGGAACCATGCTTGCCGCTGAACTTTCCCACATATTAATGACCTTGGGTAAGAATAATCAATATTTACAATAAAAAATGAAAAGCAAGAAGAGTTTGTAATAAACATTTAGGTCATTTATCAATTATTTTATTTCTAAAAATAAATGCAAGGCTTGTCACAGTGTGTGACTCATTAATTTCATTTTTTTATATTTGCAGCTTGATAAATAAATAAAAATATATATATTGTGCTAAAATGTTAAAGAGAGGTTCACAATATGTAAGGGAATGTGCGTCGAGGCCACTTAAATATTTAGATTTAGATTTCATAATGCACTTTTATTATTTTGGTTTAAGCCAGGGTCCTAAAGCTTTGTTCTCAGTTACATTAAAAAAAAATAAATAAAATTGCACTGTTTAAACGAAACACAACTTCAATAGGGCAAACAGACGTGCCCTTATATTTTTAAAAATATTTCACAAAATGGCAGCTTCCATTTTTTTTCAATTTGATACAAATAATTTTAAGTAAAATTTTATTTTTTAATTTTGACGATATTTAATCGATAAAAATTGATTGATTGCGCCTATCTTTTTGGGAAAACCACACTATTTTTGTCCATATTTCTTCAAATATGTGCTGACATAAGGAAAAAATTCTTGCAAGTTTCAAGTTTTCTACCATTTGTATTACCAGGAGAATTTTTTTCGAAAATTCAAATTTTTCTCAAGTATTAACTTGAATCGTTCACCAGAAAACTTCGAAAAAAATTAATATGACAGGAAATATTTAAAGACATGTCTATTTAAAATGTCTGAAACATGATTTTTCAAGCTTTTTCATGTTTCTAACAATAAAGTTATTGAAAAAATGCAGAGGTTTGAACACATTTTCATTCTTTAAAAATTAGATTACGTTTAATAACTCATAATGTCATGCTCACTTTTCAATTCTAAGCCAGAAAAAACGGTATCACCTTTTTCTTGTCGTATTCTGAAAAACCGCATTTTAAAAAGAACTGGGATAAAAAAGTTATTCTGTTACAAGTTTCACAATTTTTAGATAAATATATCGAAAAATTCAGTAAATTTTAACTAAATATTTCAAAATTCAGAAAAACAATATTTTTATTTATTTTGTTGTGTCTAATCAAAAGTAATAACAAATCTGAAATCCACAGGAGAAAAACTCACTGAAGAGGAAACTGAAACAGTATTGAAGGACTGCATGGACCCAGAAGACGAAGATGGTTTCATCCCCTATGTTCGTAAGTATCGACCTTTAAAAATTCCAAGTCCACCTGAACGTAAATACCCCTCCACACCCCAAATCAATAAAATTATTAATAATGATAATCAAATTTATATTCCAACCACGACTTACCTTATCTTCTTAATGTAAAATTTTCAACTTTACAGCCCCTTTTTAAACTTTTTTTCTTTATTTTTTCCCATGAACCCCTAGTTTAGATAATAGAAGTAGAATTAGAAATCTACCCCCAAATCCCCTTTCCAATGAATGAAACTTTGAGAAATTTTCTCAAATTTGGGAGAAACGTCGGAAACGCTGGCAATAGGGAGGTCGTTGTTCCTATTTAGAATTTCATCCCCCTGGTTTGACCTTCCCAATTTTGTTTATTACAGCTTTCATCAAGAAATTCATGTCGTAAATCCAGAGTTCGTCAGCAGAGTGGTCACCAATCGTGAGTAAACCCTTCATCCTCCTCAGTCTCTTTTTTATCTATCTGCTCATATCTCCGCTTTTATCCTCCGCACTTTATAGGAAACGCAACGTTGCAGCTGCAGAGATGCTGAAATCGATAACCGCCACTCGCTTTCTGGCATAGAGACCAACGAACGCTTTTATCCCTACCTGCATTTTCCCCTCCCGTTTTGTCGATCTTTGCCAACTTCTTCTTCAAATTTCTATGTGTATCTGCCTATCCCTCTAGCGGACCTCATAAACGAAACGGTTACGCATTGCGTGCCCGAAAAGTGGCTACATAACATGGACATAGAAATATAGTGACCGTTTCATTAACAGGGCCCGCTAGGGCATATTTTCATATGTTTTCACATGTATTTACTATTTCACACAACTGAACACTTTTTTATCTTTTCACACATTTATATTTATGTATTTATATTTATTCTAGTGTTAACAAGTTACAAATTAAAAGACGAGTGTGGCAAACCGACGCACAATATTGCACGTCGGGTTATCCACTCAGATTCTAATTCTTATAATTATCGAACACATGAATAAATGCATGAAGGTAAATGTGTAAAAAAATAGAAAGCGTGTTGAGTTCTATGTAAAGTCGTAGATAAATGAGAAAAAGGTTTAAAATATTACATAGCGGGCCCTGTGAACTGTACAGTCACTGTGAGGTAACTGTACGGCCAGACAATTGTGTAACCGTTCTGTTCACGCGGTTCGCTAGGGTAGCTGTCTATCTGAAATTAGATAGGGGAGCGGCTTATGATGTGGCGCACGCATATTTAAAGAAATTGAAGCTTTCTGAAAGAACTTAGGACACAAAATTATATTCGTGTATATTTTGAATGTTGGTCGGAGAAAAAATCATACCACACTAAGTAATTGTTTTATGTTTATCATGTATGTCCTGGTTTACCCTGAAAAGTTCAGTGAATCTCTTTTTGACGATTTAATAAAAATAAAGTATTTTACACTATAATGGTACGGTGTATAGAATTCCTAAAAATAAAACAAAGAATCCAACGACCAAATTTGAAAAACCATCACAAAATTCTCCTATTTTGTGATGGTTGTCCAAATATGATCGTTGGATTCTTGGTTTTATTTTCAGGAATACTATGCATTAACTTGAGTATTAGACGTTAATAAGGATTTTGAATTTTATTTTAATCTAATTTAAATTGCTTAAATTATAATTATACAATAAGAATTTTCTCCAATATAAAAATATTCTCAGCAAAATAGTTTCCTGCTTGTTTAATATTATTTTATAATCGCAATCATATTCGTTATCTTTCTTTGTCTGTTTTTAGATTAAGTACGCAAAACCTTCTCGACATAAATCCTATGAAAATCTTTCAAACGTATATGCTAATAATTAAAACTTTCAAAACTTTTTCCGAACGTCTTATTTCACTGGCATTTGTTTTCTATTATTAAAAGGTCCTTTTTGATTTGCTATTCCAAGGCAGAAAAGCACTAAGTTTTTTATTAATCAAAATATAAATTTAGTTAAACGCAGCGTAAACCTAAGATATGAAACTTCATGCTCTAAATTTTGCTACCACTAAATCGCTTATATTGTTTTTCGAATTGAGCGATAAATTTTGGTGCACCACATTCAGCGTCGCTCTCCTACACGAAAAAAAACCTTGACATGCCAGGCACAAGTACTTCATGCTTCAGTCATCAACCTTCTGACGATTGCATAAATAAAGACTGAATAAAAGGGCAGCCATTTCTCTAACTTATTTTCTACTGTTGCTATTAATAAGAGTATTAAACATAAGCTGTACACAAAACTGTACAAAAAACAAAAGAGCATTCAATTTTTATCTGATTATTAGTTTTATTTTAAGGATAAGCGTATTAAATTCTGAAGAGCTTCACAATGGGAAATTTTGTCTGCTTTATTTTTTTGGTTACAAAATTTTCACGTAAAGTATGGAAAAAGTGACAGTTTTTCCTTAAAAATTTTTCACGCTTCAATATCTGATTAGGTAAACTTCATACTGCTTTAAATGAATGGTTAAGAACTCAAAAATTATAAATCATTATTTTATTGACCATTTAATTATCATAAACAAATTCAATAAGGGACTAAAAATACTTTCTATTGATATAAGAATGACATTTAGTCACAAAAATGGTAAAAAGTTAACAATAACCGTTGTTATAAATAGTTTAGATAGCTGACATAAATATTTTCAAAGTTAACAAAAAACATTGGTATGAACCATTTTATGGCAATAACATTAAATTTAAGGGTTTCTTTTTTTTTATTTCGTTTAATAACCGGAATTGTTAAAGATATTCCTGAAAATAATATTTATCTAATTATATTTAGTAAAATATAAAGATTTAAATGTTTATGAACAAGTAAAAGAAACAAGTTTAAAAACTTGACAGTCCAGCGTGCAAAAAAGTCGCCAACATTTTGAATTTGTTTATTTTATTTGTTTATAAACATTTAAAATGTTATATTTAACTAAATATTATCGAAGAAATATTATTTTTAGCAAAGTTTCACCACAAAAGAAAAAAATTTCGAATTTTGTAATAAAATTTAAAATTGCTATGTTTACCAAATGTTATCAAGTATATTATTTGAAACAATTATTTGCAGCCATTCAGACGATCAGGGAAAATCGAAATCTAAAAGTCCTTAAATTAAAAAATTTTGCCCTATAAACTGTTTATAGCCGTGGTTATTGTTTAAATTAATTATGTGGTGAATTGTCATTCTTACATTATTACGAAGTAGTTTTAACTGAAATAAATTATTTTTTGATAGATAAGAAGAAGATTTTCCAATTTCTTTCAAACAATTAGTTTGATAAATAAGCAAATTGTCTATATTGTGCAAGTGTCCAATATTGATTTAAGGCAATATAAAGCTTACCTACGTAGTTATTAAAGCGTAAAGAATTTTGAAGTAAAAAATGAAAATTTTCTATACTTTAAATAAAAAATTTGTAAATAATAATAAAAAGAAGACAAGATTTACAACTGTAAGGCTCTTCAAAATTTAATGCAATTCAAAAAAGTTCATAATTGGGCTATATTAAAAAAGTGCATTTACTCCCACTGTGTATCGCAGTAACTGTTGGATTTTAATTTTTGTACTGCGCTATAAAAGCAGAACTTAATTTTTTTGTGACAGAAAAGAATTTTTATATTTTAATTTTACTTCATTATAACAGTACACATTTATAGAAATAAATAAAATTATACATAAAAGATAGAAATAATTATTCAAGAAAATGTTATGCTATAAAAGGTTTATTAATTTGTCATGCTAATAGAATGGAATTTTTGTACTGGAAAAGAGAGAAATCCCGTCAAAGGGGATAATTTTGGATGTGTGGGGTAAATTCGATTTTGTTTTAAAACCCTTAAGTAATTTAAAATATCAGTTTACACTGTCTGACAATATTGTTTTTTCTGACGTAAAAGACTGAAATTTTTTCTGTATTATGAGAATAACTAGAACATCTATAACTTTTATAATATTTACTTTTACATGGAAGATATTTTTCAAATGGGGTCTTCAAAAACCTAAGGATGTGTCCTTAATTGAAATTAAAACTGTTCATTAATTTCATTTTAGTTTAGGATTTAAAAATTTTTAGTTTCGTAGCATTTCAAATCAAAATTATTTTAAGAAAACCAATTACTTTTAAAAATCATTTATAATAAAATATTCGTACTACAGATTCTCAATTGCAATATTGCAAAAGTGATTTGTAATTTTCTTATGTTTGAAGCATCGACTTTGCGCAGTTTATAATTTTTTTTATTCAGAAACAAAATTTAAAATTATTTTCTATAAATTTTGTTAAAAAAATGTTGAACTCTTTTGAATAAAACCATTTTTAACATATTTTTCTTTATAATCGCAAAACTATTTCAAATGAAGAAAATTTTGCTGTGAATGCAAAATTGTTTTTTCAACTCTTTAAGAACGATTGCCACGAAAGCAAATCAGTGTTGCGCCTTGGCTCTTTGGTGTATAAAATAGTGTAAGTGATTCAAAATTTAGAAGAGAATGTCTGTAATTTTAATAATCATTAAAAAGAAATTAATTTTTAATTCGTTTAGAACTAATAATGTAGATAAGTTCTGTGTTTTGAAAACAAAAAGGAGAACACATGAGAGAAACCCCTGTTAAAAAGTATCAATTAGAACGAGAACAAATCTTTTTTAAATCGTTTGATAAATTTGTGAGGAATCGAAAGGAATAAGTCGTTAAATCAAAAATCAAAACAAATTCTCCAAAATATCTGTCGCTTGCACTATTTTTATATGTCGCTATACTGTACTGTCCGAAAAAAGGCTATATTATTTCAACTGCAATAATTATGTTGACTTTCTAGAAACTGAAATTAAATTTTACTTTTGCAGCATTCCTCAAACGATTGTGCGAAAGGGCGGCGGTGAGTGAAGAGTAAATAAGAACCAGGAATGTCTCAAAAAACATCATTTTCGCCGTCGATGAGGGAAACAAATATTCATTATGTTCAGCACCGTGCCGAACGAAGATTTGAGCTCGGCATTTTTACACTCATTTAAACGGTTACTTTAAAACATGAAATAAACAATAAAAAAACAGGCACTAATACTCGTTAGATCAAAAAAGTAGAGTAATATTCTTAATTCTTTATTATGAGTTCTATTTGTACCTCGACCACCAGATCCAATTACATTATCTAGAAATGTATAAAATATGAAACCAAATCGACATATATACAATATGTAATTATAAAGTAATAATTTATTTGTTATGATTATGGAATAAAGGTATTTATGTATACATAAGCGTTGCTTGCGAAATTCAATATATATCACTCGAATTGAGGGATTGTGTGTCCTATTGAAAAATGGAAAAGCAGCAGTTTTAAACTGATGATCGTCGTATTATTTTACATGCCGTCACTGCTACATAATAAATTGCAATTCCAAATAATTGGTGGGCCAAATGTAGATCAATATTTTAGATCATTATTCCTTAAATACTTTTCCTTTTGGAAATTCGAATAATTGTATTTTATTCAAAAAATTTATTAGTGTTCTCTAATTAAAAATTTTTTTGTGCTTGAGCCAGTTTCATTATATTGAATTTAATTATATGAATGAGACAGTGCTACATACTTAACACACGGAATATGTAATTAGCTCAGACAAATTATTCTTATATTTATAGCTAAATTGAGAAATAAAATCAGATAAGTAGACCGCAAGTACGAAAGTGGATGGAATATGGTAAATATACTAATGGAAAATAAACACATATTAAATAATTTATACAAATGATAATATCCTTGTTTTGCCATATATCTTTTGAAGCTGATTAGCAAATTAATTGTAATATTAAATCAGGGCTTGAAATGGCAATATTAAAAATAACTTTAATTCTTTCACAATCATAAAATGAAAGTGTTCAGGATATATAAATTTTATAAGATAGGACGTCAACTTTGTTCTCAAGTAAATTTTTTTTCGTCTTTATTTTTAAATAAACTTTAGTTTCGGATCATAAAATAATGGGTTTTTATCTATTACCTTATAATTAAAACCCTTCAATAGTGGTTATTTAAATGGAGGACTGAACAAATTTAAAATGAACTATTACGAAATAATCGGAACACCATTTTTTTAATATCTTAAATTCACAAATCTCACCTACATTGAGTTGAAAAAGATAAAAAACAGCATAGTTTCATATTTTAGAGTTAGGGATTTTTAAAATTACTTCAAAGTCTGCCTCACGGGTTTTTTGTCTTGTCACTCGAAAACATTTATTTCAACTATTCTGGATTACGTGATAAAATTATTAATTTTATACTAAAGAAGATTTTAGTATAGTTAAAATCGACTCATCAACGGTAATTTCAAATAAATGTAATAATTATTACAGTTTTTGCATAATATGTTCAAAACTCTGAAGTCAAAATCACATAAATCATGTAAATAGTTATCAATCCTATTATTCTAAATATTTTTATCTGTTCTGCATATATTTTTAAAACATTTTCGAAGATTCGTGGCCTTATCATAGTCGCATGCAAACTTGGAAAGGGCGACGAGCGTGACAGAGTTGCGCTTGAATTCTTTAGAATTCCAGAGAATTTTCCATGGATTTCAAAGACACAACATTGTAATAAGAAGATTTGTTTAAAATCTCATTGTTTAATAAATAATAAAAAAATCAAATTTAATATTCAGTTAAAATTATAGTATGGTATTTTAGCTCAGTAATCATTTTTTTCTTCCCTTCACGATATTTTTGGAAATTATTATAGTTTACTACAAAAAAATTTCTTCTTCCAAATAATCGCCCTTGTGGGATACAGTCGTACAAAGATTTAATTTTCTTCGAACAGAATCATTTGTTTGTATCTAAGTTTTATTATTGTTATTATACCGTTGCCCAATATCTCGGGAGTAACTTTTTATTTTTGTGAAAAATTGAAAACTCAATTTCCAACCGCTTTCATAAACTGATTTTCCAACCTGTGAAAATCTCGGGAGCAAGTTTCTATTTTTTATTTACACCGAAGGTAACATTTTCTATAGCAATCCGCATCCGAGCTTGTTCCGATTTATGATGAGCGTCACTTTGAGATGGGCAACGGGCACATTTTTTTCCTCGAAACTGCATACATTTTTCTAAACAATTGTTTTAACTGAAATCAGCAATACGCACTTTCAGATGTAAACCTCTCATTTATCTTTAAAAATTTATTTCGATTTTACAGAATGTTTTTTCGTTTTTCTTAAAAATTCAATTTTTTTTGGTTATCTACTTTTGTACTGCCACCCTCCAATTAATATAAGCAATATTTTTCATTCATAAATACATTAATTCGAATTAAATATCCCAACTGTAATCTCAATATAAATAATAATAAAGAAAATTTATTTATACGATCTGCCTTTTAAAGTTAGAAACCAACTGACTTCATCAATCTTAGTGAATAATTTAAAAATTATATTCTGTCAATTTAGTATAAAAACGCCCATAATTCACAATTTAATTAAAGTATACGGAAACTTCGATCCGGTACTGTCGTCGGTGAATCGTGGACGATCGGCTTTACTCGCAAGTCGGGCGTGGGGTCTTCGGGTAACCCCGGCAGCCCGGCAGACGAGCAGTCGGTTTAAACGCGTCGAATCTGCAGTGTCGCTTCCTTGGAGAAAAATCTTTAAGTGTCTCAAGTGTCTATCTAGTTAAAATTGAAGTAGTCACTAATTAAATTTAATTAGTAAATTTATTCAGATTACAAGTGATTAAAAAGAGTTTTGCTTTCCTTCTCACGGGAGGAGAGGATGACAGACGTGCAGCAGAATCTCGGTGATCCGAGTCAAGGGGATGCTGCATCCATTGGCAAGTCGAACACTGCCTCGTCCCCGCAAACAGGTGAGCTTTATAATTTATAATTTATCATTTAATAATAATAATATAATATAATATAATTTATAGTTATAATTTGTTACTTATGCTTAGCTGACACCAAAAAGTTTTTGTTCAAATTAGTATTTTATTTTTAAATTTGATTTTCAAAAGTAACGACAAACAAAAAAAGCTTAGCAATGAAGCTTGGACCTTGTGTTATTATTGTGGAAATAAATTATATAGAAGCCAAAGTGAATGGAAAATGAACAGTTGAAATAAATGGAATAAAACCGGAAATTAAATGACAGGATGAGAATACGTAATAAAATAGTTTATTGAAATTTAGTGATTAATGTTTGAAAATTGTCTGATGTTTAATTTTTTATGTTTGTATTAAAAGTCACGATCAGTCTATCAACCTACGCGCTACAATCTACATTTTTAAGTCCCTAACAAACCTTACAGGTAAGGCTTGTTGTATAATCGTCGAGTTTGCTCAACGATAGGGAAATGCACCATGACAGAAACTCGTGAACGTTCAAACTCAATCGTGCATTATATGCTTGTTTCGTGCACGTCAGTTCTCCTGAAGCGCGAAATTATAACTCGGCGAAAAACCCCTATAAATTATTTCAGAAGTCAATTAACTCAATTTTATGAATCTGAAGAGAGCCTGAGAAACGTCATAAATCAATAATACTTATGTGTGAAGTTCCATGAAACAGGGGAGTGCCAAAATGTCTCTCATGGTTGTCTGGGATCAATATTTTACAAAACACCAAAAATATCAAAATTATGGATAACTAAGATTTTGTATCATACAATAATAATCATAGGGTTAAAAATATTTAATTTTTTTATTACCAATGTCTCTTTTCCTTTCAAACAGAGTTAATCGTCCAGCCTTTAGCATAAAATCAGAATTGGTACTTGCAATTGTAAGAGATATTTTTATCAGAATATTACGTTTATCGTATCTTATAATGAAGTAAAAGAGTGTTTTGCTTACATTTTTTTCTAGATAAGGAGGATAAGTGCGAGGTAAATAGGTCCTCTATTATTATGTCAGCAGGTGAATTTAAAAATAGATTTTCTTTTTATGATTCAATTATCTCCGCAAACTGACAAACCTTGGAAGACATCACAAAGATCAAACAGGTTGGCGCGGTTGGTGTCGATATTGAATTACTAGCGGAAGCATGTGAGCATGTTTCTGACAGACATTTTTTGTTTATAAACTTACATCTAGCCGAATAAATAACTTCTTAAAAAGGATTAAAAACATCATAAACAATCATCATAGGATTTTAGTGCATTCAGAAAACTATTAGTATGAATTTTGCCAAATTTTATTTTTAATAATACCAATTTTCATTACGCCTTAATTTTTTTGTGTCATATTTTTGTTGCAACTCAAAACAACACTAAATTCAGCGTACTTTTCAGGTTTTGAGTTTAACGATGTGAGAAAGTTTTTGTATTGACAACATTCACTATTTTCGAAAAAGGGACTGCTTATTCTAAGATGCTTTTTATGTAGAAAAAGTAGCTATATATAATAATAAGAAGATAAATTTAAACTATGGATTGACAAATATAACTTTAATCTATGTTTTGATTTAAAATATTAAAAATTTTCTCTATATTTTTTTGATACTACTTCTCTAATTATAAAATTTTGTATGTAGAAGACTTGCAATTGTCTACTGCTTGAAAATTATTAAATTTTCAACGTTTTTAAAATTATTTCAATAATTACTTAATTAGAACTATGTAAACTATAAAACTATACATTTTAGAAACGCTTTAATTTGAATCGTTACATTTTATACTTTAAAAATGCCTCAACCTGCTGATTGTCACTTTCTGCTTTAAACTTTTTTAATCTTAAATATTGAAAGAAAAATGGTATATTTTTAGTTGATCAATGTAGAATATCTCATTACTTACAGTGTCTGAATTTTCACAGAAAAATAGACTGAATTGAAATGAAATATATTATGCAAAAATTTCAATTTTTGTTAAAAGAAAATTATGGATTTTGAAACCCAGGTGAATTTAAATTATATGATTAATAATTATAAATCCGTCAAAAATCACTACATTTTTATCAAAAATAGAAATTTTTTTGCATTCAAAAATTGAATCAATGGATCATTTCATTTTGACGAAGTTTATTATATTTTATTCATAACTAAAATTATTTTTTCGACACTTTCGAAGTATTATTCAAATCGAAAAACAATTCGGTACTTTGGAGGTTTTGTCCATTTTTGCGGATGAATGACTCGTAGGCAGAAAAATTGTTAAAATCCTGGATTTACAGTATATCCGAATCAGGTCTACACTTTGTCTCCCTCGAAATTTCGCGTTGGTCCCGAGCTTTTTTTCCATTGGAATATTAATTTTTAAAGTAGTGCGAAGAATTTTATTTTGAGAAAGGTAAAATGTAAACCTGGTTTACATATACCATAAAGCAGATACTTTTAGATCTTTCTGCCAATGACTTTCATTCGCGAAAATGGACAAAACCTCCAAAGTAACGAATTACAAGGTGAAATGCTATGCATTTCAGCATCAAAAATTTTAAAAATGACTCAAATTCTGAAAATACTTCCGAAAAATGAACCTTATAAGGTAAGATTTAATTTTAATTTTAAAATTCAATTTTTGTATATTTTTCATGTTAAAATTACTTTTTTCTAAATTTGCCTAGAAGGCAAAAGATTGATCAATTCGTCTGATTAATTCCATTCAATTTCACAATGTAGATTTTGAATTTTTTATGTTGTACAATGGACATAAATGTGAAATTTTTCTATACCCTTAGATTTGAGAATCAAATTTTCGAATAAAGATAAAGTAATTTGATAAATTTAGTCGAAAAATAAGTTTTAAAAACATTTCGATTTATGATAGTAGTAACTTACTTATATTAGGTCGCAAACGACTTTGGTGAAATAAAGTGTGGACTCACTCTCATTTCAGTTTTAATTTTAAACACTTGAATTATGAATTCTTCAAAGTCAAAATGTTTGTCAATTTAACATTTTTCTAAAATCTCGAAATATGAAAATAGCTGAATTTATTATTTAAAATAAACCCTCAGAAAACTTTCTGGACAATGTAATATCTTTCAATTTATATGTTTCGATGAAAAAGTTTACTGGTGTCTAAAAATAGATAATAAGACTCGATTTTTGTTTAAAAGGTAATCATTTTCATTAGCAGAAAAGAACTAAGCCTCTTTAATCGACTTTGTGAGCGAAATCGTGATAAGGAAGTGTGTGTGATGGGGCAAACGGTTAGATCCAGTGATTCTCTGCATTATTGGAATCCATGTATCCGTGTACACTGTCGCAAACACCTTGACGTTTTGAGGGCATTAGACCCGATGAAAAAACTTGACTCGAGTACACACATGAACAATGCACTTTTTGCACCTTCAGATATTGTCTTAAGGGAAACCCTTATGGGTGCTTGATTTAGTAGCTCCTCACATTTACAATTTACAGTTTTCTATGCTAATCTTATGTATCTCTCATTCAAAGTCACATGTGGCTATTTATCATCTTACTGAGATAAAATATTCACACCTTTTAAATATTCCTGAGAATTTCAAAATATTCAATAAAAACAGCTTCCTTTTTTAGTACAAGTAAAGAAAAACTATGAATATATTTTCTTGAACTACCCCTGAACCAATGATTAACCAACGTTTGAAGATATAACTTTTTCTAACTTACCTTTTTAGTTATATATATCTTGATTTTGTATAAATTTAATAAAATTCTCTTCAATTTCCTTGAATTATTCTGAAATCATTCTAATTTTACTAAAACCAATGGAACATTTTGGATTGTTGTAATTCACCCGCAAATATTATTAATTTATCCTAAGTTCTTGTTTATTCTTTTGAATTCTTTGAAATTATCTTAATTTGTTTTAATTTCTTCTGAATTTTTTTAATTACTTGATTTCTTTTAAATGCACTCAATTCTACACAATTCACTGCATTTTTTGTATTTTATTTTTAATTTCCCCTACTGTCTTAAAGTCTCCTACAGTTTAAGGCGCTTCATCACTTTTTTTTAATTCCGTTTCTATTCAGTCCAAATTTAATAATTTAATGATTTCAATGAATTTTTCAATTTTTGTTTATTACATTCCTTCAAATTCTTACGAATTTCATCAAAAACTCTAGAATTCTTTTGAATTCTGCTAACTTGAATCCAATTTTACTGAAGTCAATGGAAGGTTTATATTTTTTGAATTTTTTCAACTTGTTTGAATTTGTTTGACCTTATTCGAAATTTATCCGAAACTCATACTAACTGATCATGAATTTTTCAAATTGTTATAAAGTGTTTTCAATTCTCTTGGTTTTTTAAACTCCTACTGAAATCTTTTGATATGACTTTAATTTTCCTAAATTCAATCAGTTATACTGAATTACCTGGATGTTAAAAAAAATTATAAGTTTTTGTTTGATTCATCTTGCCGTTTTTTAAACGTTACTCAGAATGGAGTCAATTTCATTGAATTCTTCCTATTTCCCTTAAATGCATCTTAATTGTCCTGAATTTTAGTTAAGTTTTCTATTTTTTTATTTTCATTTCAAATTTCGTTCAAATTTCAGATTTCGTTCAAATTCAGCTGCAATTATTATACATTTCCTCGAATTTTTTTGAATTCTTATGAATTCACTCCTTTTTGGTCACTTCTTCGACTTAAATGTAACTTTTCCACATTTTAAAGTAAATTAGGCTATAATAGCCCTGTGTATTCTTTATTTATTTCTGGCAGCAATCATTTTTCGAAAGCTTCTTCGTTGATTCTATCAATTTTTAAATGCAGTATGCTTTTTGTCATTCTAAATAATCTTTCAAAAACTAGCTGCCATAATTTAAATAGTCTTCATCGTCTTTATCGTCACTAATGTAACTAATTACTTTACATCATTGACTCTGCACTTAGCCCATTTTGTGGATATCTCATCCGTTTTTTTATTGATTTGCATGAAATATTATGAAATTAATAAAAAAAAAGTGCTAAAAATAATTTCTGTATAAATACATATAAAAAAATACAAACGTGTAATTTTAGCAACTCAGTTGATCTGCAGCCTACTATATTAAATTGATTTGTCTAAAAATGTTAAGATAAATTGATTATATGAAGCTCTATGTCGATTTTTTAGGAAATTTTGATATAATATTTGGAAAAATTGATATTTTTTAGTAAGTCAGTCGACCTGGACCGTACATTATCAAACCGATTTCTACACAATTTTTAACAGTACCAATACTACTTATATGCATTATATTATGTTGAGTATTAAATTATTCTTATTATTTCAATAGCAGTCTATTATTTATTAAAAAATTTTATTAGTAAAGAAGACATCTACGATGAAAAAAATTTCGCTAAACAAGAAGTTATCAGTAGAATAAACATATTTTGTGAAATAAAAGTTTCCCACATAATTACAAAAGATATCTATATGTTTTGAATTATTAAATTGAAAAAATTTCAGAAACTTTTAGAATGTATTAAAAAAGAAAGCAAGATAATCTTGGTATGATTATTATTATTATTATTGTTGTTGTTGTTATTATTAAAGAAAAAAAGAGAAAATCTCGCCAAGATTTCCTTTTCTTCCTTTTTAATATATTCTCAAAGTTTTTGCCATTTTTTCAATTGAATAAATTAAACATGGTGAGATGTTGAATATCTTAAATATTTTTTATTTAGCATTTTTCATATTTTTCTATGCAAATTGGAGTTGTTCTCATTCCATTTCTACAAACGTGGTCTATAGATATAAACTCAGTGAATCATGCAATGAAGAAAGTATCGAGTCGTTGCCAAAATCAAATTCTAAAATTGAATTAGATTACGAAAGTGTTACTAAATGTATGTACAACTGTTTATATATTTTTAAGGTTTCTTTTATACAAGAGTAAGCAAATCTGTCTATTTGTGTGGCACCTAAAAATTTGTTTTATTTCATATTTCTTGCTTGCTTCCCTTTTGTTTAGGATTGTTGTACTTTTAATATTTGATGAAAGTGACATTAAAAAAAAATAAGGTTCAAAAAACGGAAATAATTCTTTCTTACACATTGTTTTTGTTATAAAAAATAAGTTCTATACATAAAATGAAAATAATATTTTCTTAGGCTAAAATGAAATTGATACAATTTCTTCGCAAAAGTACTCTGCAATAGCCAAATTAATAATTTTTTAAATATGTTTTACTTAACAATCTCTACCAAAAGGATTCTTTTGACGATTGTTAACTTTGATGAATTTTCCGAATTTTGGAATAAATGGTTTGAAACCATTTGCACTACCTTCTTTCTTGCCCAAAAGTAACACATCATTCTTGGGAGATTAAAAAACATTGTTTTTTCTCTAAAAAAAAATACAAAAATAGGCGACGCATTTTTTCAATACTGGATTTCTTTAGGTTTTAATTTCTTCACTGAACTATAATCGCTTTATACTCACTTTTAAAATTTGTTCATAAAAACATTGATATATTTCTGAAAAAACACAAAAATCTGAACTTTTAAAAATAGAATTTCAGAATTAAAAAATATAGGAACAAATTTATTTTTCGTCCGACTCCCCTTGAAAACACGCCATCGCATGCCCGTGACGCATGCGCAATGTAGCCGCTTACAGCTCATATGAACTTCGCACATGCGCTCTCCGCCGCCGGGCCGAAATGAAAGTTTACGTCCGCTAAATGAAACTTTACGCCCGCTACATGAAAGTTTACGCCCGATGGATAAAATTATATTTATCTTTAAAATAATTACATCGATGTATGCGCTATTTCGTCCTTTCACTTATAATTTTAAATTTTCAAGAACACCAAACATCCTTTCTCTGCTTCACATGCTTTTTTTCAAGGAGGATAGGACAAAGAGTATAGTGTGTATCAAGAACGTACGGCTATTGTGGAGCTCTTCAAAATATCCGTCTTCACGCCCTTGATACACAATGTCCTAATATTGAAAAAATGTGAATTGATCAAGGATTTCATTAATATATAATAAAATATTAAAATAGATTGAAATTATTTTACTAAATTTTACTGACTGTTTATTACTTTTGATATTTAACGTTTGATTTATTGGAAGTATTAAATAATTGGATCTATCCTAGTATACCGGGTGATTTTTTTAAACTTGAAACTTTTAAATATATCGAAAAATAGGCATTCTATAAAAAATGTTATTTTTCGAGATATTTAAAAATTTCAAGGTAGACAAATCACCCTGTATATCAACATACAAGAACGCATTTTTTAAATAAAATCAAGTGATCTGATCAATGCAGAGTGCCTAATTTCACATATTGGGGGCCAAGTCTGATTTTCAATTCATTATCCATGGAATGGGTTGCAGCAAAATGCACAATGTGGGGACCTACATCTTCAGGTGGGATCCGATCCACCAGAAACTCGGTAAATATACATAGAAAAATTTCCAGAAGCCACCTAGGGTCTATATAGACATGGAACGTTAGTATTATTATTACACCATCAAAGCATATCCCTTTTCAAAGAGCTGAATGTCCTAAAGACGTCCTTAGAATAGGAGAACTTTAGGAATTGTGTACCCGCTGGGTTCCGGGGTAAGCGTGGCTGTCTTGGTTCTAACCGGGGAGCAGGGAGTTCATATAAGAAAAGTGATGAAGACGGTTTAAAGGGTGGGGGGGGGGGTGGATTTGGAGATATTTCTAGAATTCACGTTTTTGTCATTTTAAAAACACGTCCGCTCTGGTAAACTCAGACCCATTGGTATGCAAGACCTTTGGCTTCAGGCGTCATTACTGACACTCATCATCATGCATTTCTCATAAAATATTTATTGCCAGACTTTCCTGTCCTGGCATACCTTTTAAGCTTGCTTTACATCCATTTATTTCCATATGCAAGATTTTGTGTTTCTATGGCTTTTTAGATCTTTCCGAATTAGGGTCTCATTCACACATTTCAACCATTCTTTCCTCGGTCTTCCCCTGGACACGCTACCATTTACTTCACCTCTATAGACTTGTTTCGTCAGTCGTTCATCTGTCATTCTCTCAACATGTCCAAATCATCTCAACTCATTTCTTTCCCAAGTGTCAAACAGTGTTTCTTCTGCGCCGCAATCATAGAGAATTCTCTCACTATTGACTATGTCCACTGCACACATACAGTAGGTATTGCATGCTAATCGCGTTAATTTCACTCTTATCGTTTCTTGGTATGTCTAGGTCTCGCTACCGTACTACACAGTGGATACAAGTATAGAATTATATACCGCCATTTTAGTTTTATCTGGTACATTTTTACTTATGATAATGGATTTGTCCCTGCCGATAACCATCTTATCCTTATTTATAGGCATATCTATCTCTCAATCTATTTATCCGTTATTAGTGAAAAGACTACCTCTTATTTGCGAGTCTTCAATTTAATCTGCCATAACAACCTTATCATATGTAAACGCTTACCCATGCACCTATACTTTTCTGAGATCCAAGCCTTCTTCGTCGAGGAGGGCCATTCTTAGACACTTGCTCCTGAGTATAATAAGCAGCCAAAAATGCATAATGCATCCTTGTCTAACACCTTGTCTAATATCGAACCAGTCACTCAGTTGCTCATTTGCTCTTACACTCGATTTGCTACCTGCGTATATTAATTTTATTGCTTTTAGAAGCCATCGATTGACACGGCACTCTTCCAGGACTTCCCAGAGATCACTTCTATCCACATTATCAAACGCATTTTCCAGATCAACAAATGCACAGAAATATTTTATGTTTACCCACAAACTTTTTTCTATAATTGGTCTCGAGCTAAATATCTTATCCACACATGATCTTCTTGGTATGATTTCACATTAAACTTTCCAGATTCTTTTTTCTGATATTTTCATTATTCCACCAACAAGTATATTTGGATATATTTTGTGTACAATACATAGTAAGCTGATACCTCTGTAATCATTGCAGTTACTTTTCTCTCCTTTTCCTTTGTATGTTGAGTCGATAATCTCCTTTTTCCAGTAATCTGGAACTCCCCGCATTTCGATCCGTTTCTTTTCATTCACGGCTACGCAGATTGCATCACTTCACCTGGAATCCCCAGTCATTCTTCTCACAACAACAGTGCCACGCACTTTAGTAAAACTCTTAAGAATGATTTCCCGGAACATTTTGCATGCATTCTCTGTGTCTTTATTGTGAATTAGCTACTCTCAAGTTGTTCTACCTTGTTCTTGAGCCCTTCACCTTGTCTCTATGAGCCCCTCATCCGCAAAAACAAAGTCGATCGTACTGTGGCTAACGCCCCTGCTCAGGGAGTACAAGTTAATCATTTTATGCCCAAAGCAAGTATTTTATAAACAAGCCCTTTTCTAAACATAAGCTAATTAATCTGTATCAATTACCGTTTGTTTTTAGTTCACGAAAATTACCTTAGCATATGTTTCGTACCCTCTAGTTGTAATCCAACCCATCCATTCATATCTCCTAGTAAAATTATTCTTTTTCTAGGATCAGAAATGCCTGCAGTATCATTTAAAGTTTCCTGGAAGGCGTCTTTTATCATACCTAAGTCCTGTCACCATCAACCATGGCGTAGCATGGTATGATGAATAGTCATCTGATTCTCACTTTCATTCTAACCCATAACAAGCTGGAAGATAAAAATCCATGCCACTTTACATGCTGCGTTGCTCTCGCGTTTATAATGATATCGACTCCTTGTAAACCATGTATTTCTCTATCTACCCTTAACCATAGTTCGAGTCCGTTCGCTAGCTTCCCATTTTCTATTATTGTGCTATCGCATAATTATCTTTCCTTAGAACCATTTACGCCTTTAACATTACAAAGTTTCAATCCACTTTGAGGCTATTGATAGTATTTTTCATTGCTTGAAGTATATGCCCAACTACTCAAAACGAGAGATGTATTTTGCGAGTAAAAATCATGTTCAAAATAATTAGCCGGTCGGCGGAAGGTGGAGAGTCAAGTTACAACGTCAGTCCCACCCAACTTGTGTAAATGGTGGGGAAGTATAGGCACATCATTATTGAACTGAAGGAAGTCATGGTTGGTTAGTGTTGTGTCTACTGAGGAGGGATCCAGCCTTCCGCAGTGTAGTTAAACTGAATACGGAGGAGGTCTCATCAGGATTAGTTACGCAGTTTTGGTGCTTCTTTTGGTCTTCCAAGTTTATATTGTAAGAATCTGTCTCTTTAAAAATATTAGCCTTTCAAATATTTTTTCCTGCTTTGAAAATTTTGTGTAATACCCTCGAATTATTGAAATTAAGAAAAAAAGTCCTTGCAGTCTTCACTAATGCCCCAAGTATTTTGAAATTCCCTGAGATTCACCAAAATCATTACAAAATCGCGTGAAATGACATGAAAGTCGATATTTTCTCTCAGTTCTTGCGAATAAGTTCTTTTATAAACCAATAAAATACTACAAGTGCAATTGATGGCAATTTTAACTCTTTATTCTAATTTACCTTGAAAATGTTATTTTGGACTGTAAATAAGATTTTTCAAGAAATTTTAAACTATTAAGTCTAAAATTATAAAAACTCATCAAAGTAAACAGTTACCATTGTTTTTGTAGAATGGCTGTGAAATACAAAAATTTCCAATAGCAACATTTTTCCAATTTTTTTTTGTATTACGTCAAATTTGACCACGTTTGTTTTCATCAAATCTCCATGTGTTGAAACCCGCTGAGTCAGAAAAAATTATTTTTACGAAAGTGTCTGTCTGTAGTCTTTAGTCTGCAACCTGTAGTCTGTAGACTGTACGCACGATAACTTTCGAAATATTTATTAGATTTTATTAAGCTTTGGTATATGTTTTTAACACATAAAAGAAAGAATAAGTTCGTTAACATGCCATTTTTGACCTACGTTTTATCAATTAAAAATACATTTTAAGGAATGAAAAATGCTATTTTTTAGGAAAATTATACGATAAAGAACAAAACGCCAAAAGGTATAATTGGTACTGTTAAAAAGAGAAACAAATTCTTTCACAGCATTTTGTTTATAGGACACACATTTTTCGTTTTAATCGTAAAAAAATTATATTTAAAAAAATTCGCTTTTCAGTAAAACTATGCAAGATACCAAGATAATGAATGTAGAAAAAAGGTTCGACTAAAAAAGATTAGAATGTTTAAAAGAACGTAATATGTGGTAATTGTAATTTTTTCTTTAAATTGAATCATTATTTCGCCGGTCTATAAAAGGTATTAGAGCGACTTACGATGTAAACATAATGTGAACCAATCGCTGATATAATTAGACCATACATGATCAGGGAACATCAACTAGTTTCGATACAAATTTTATTAAGATAGATTATACTCTCTTAGCGTGAGAAATCAGAAAAAGTGTATAGGTCTAATTGAAAAATTGCTGTTCCTTAATGTCGATGGATGGGTAATGTGGGTGTAAAGATTAGTCGCCTAATCAAATAATTATAACGAATCACCTTATTAGATTGACACACTATCGAGTCTGACCTTATTTTCATGACCCCAGAATTTCAAGTGCTCAGGTTGCACTCAGTTTCCGCAATTTGCTCGTCACTTCCGCTTAGGGTTTACCAATTATCTTGCGGTAGGTCCAAATCCTGGTATGTACATCAAATAGTCCGTTATATATTTATCAAGTCCATCCATAAAATTATTATAGAAGCTTAAAAATTTTCATCGTTATCAGTGATGCATTCAAGACGATTTCGAGAAAATTATTCATGAAAGATGTTGAGGTGAACTCAAAACTTCATGGAGATCGAGAATATTAAAAAAAACTGGATCTCGATTCGAGAATTTCGAAACTTTTTATTTTAGATTCTCGATCTCTATGAAGTTTTGAGTTGAAAGGAACCTGTTTCAAGGAAATCTCGAATTTTATCGAAATCATCTCGAATGCATCACTAGTTGAAATAACACCTAACTTGTCCTGTATCTCAAAGTGTACAAAGATAATTGTTTATTTCCTGCAAATAATATGCCTTTAAATCGGGAAGATGCAAGAAAACAACTTGTTCAGGCGTGAGTCGTGTTTTTATGAGATTAGTTCAATGTGTGGAAAGCAATGGAGCGCCGAAGGGATAATTTCTAGAGGCCATCTTTGATTCAAGTTGCAATGACATTACGTGAAAGGAAACTAGATCTTTACACTTCCCAACGGATTTTTCTAAAATGGAATTGCCACGCATTCTCGAACTGGTACTCCATCATTCCTTGCGATGCTGAATACCTATATACATATTTCATTCTGCTAAACGATTTGGGGGGAAACATTTCATATCTTATAAAGCTTGAAGGAATTGAGTATTAGCACATTGCAAAATTACATTTGAAATGAAGTCAATCAATTTGAATTATTGTTACAAATTCAACAGTCTTTAATTATTAGTTATGACAGGGCTCGGATCGTACGACTCTTTTCTACTTCTTTGAAAAAAGGTGACTTTTTGCCGTTTTTCTCAGAAGTTTGCTATACATAGTTTCAATTTGAATTATAATAAAACTTTTAGAAGTGAAATACAAAACTAGAAAAGATTTTACCATTTTCATTAAGAACCTTTACAATTGAATAATTTATCAATGTAGCTTTATACGTAAAAAATTTAAATAAATAGGGTCTGATATTGGACAATTTCTAATTCCATGAATCCATATTCAAAGTTTTAATCTTCTCGAATGGCAAGCCTTAATATTGGGACATTTTCGAGTCAAAAAGGTTTAAAATCAATTAATTTCAAATCTATCATTTATAATGTTTCAAACTGGGATTTTTACAGTATAATTTCTTCCACTGGCATAAATAAAGGTTGATACAAGAATAGAAAAGACTTCTTAATTCAAGCTGAATTAATTTACCTACAGTATTAATCAACATTTTTAAATGAAAAAGCATTAATGCTTCCTCTATGAGGAACCAGTTACTTTTGCTATTTAGTCATAATGAGGAAGAGAGGTATTCATAAAATGAGCACTATCAAATTTGAATTTATGGTTGAAAAGTCATCTTCTTTAGTTGAAATTTCATCTTCTATGACTGAAAATTAACTTATTTCTTGAAAATGTAACTTTTTCCTTAAAAATTCGACTATTTTCTTAAAAATTCAACATTTCACGTTGATAATATGGTTTTATTCTTTTAAAAAACTTCTGTTTGATATGCAAATTCAGCTATTTTGTTAATAATGCATCTATTTTTTAAATTTGTCTATTTAATTAAAAGTGTTAATATTTGGTTTTTAATTTAGCTGTTTGATTAGACATTTTTTAAAGTTTTTTTTGAAAATTCAAATATTTTGTTAAAAAATAATCTAGCTTGGTTAAAAACACTGTGTTTGTTAAAAATTCAATTGAAAATTATTAACCTTTTGGGTTTCAAAGTCAACTTTTTTCTGATCCATTGGACATTTTAATTTGAAAACTCAACTCTTTTGTTCCAAATTCATCTTTGATTGAATATTCAACTACTTTGTTGAAAATGAAATATATTTGGCCTTGAAATTTTAGAAATTTAAAGGGCTTCATATTGAATTTGATACTGCATCTATATTGATGTTATTTAACTCTTAAAAGACGCACCTCAAAATATACCACATATTTTTGATTAAAAAAAAACCTAGACAAACGAAAAAAAATCGGAATTCCCATGAGATCAGAGTGACCCTAAGTATCCTTTAAGGGTTAAAAGAATTCATTCACGTTTTTTCGTGAAAAGTCACCTTATTTCCACTGTTTCTAGAACATTTTGGGGTTTCAAGTTGAAAATTGTTAAAATAATTATTCTTGAAAGAAAAATTATTGCTTAATGACTATTGTTAGAAAATAGTTGTAATTTAGATTGTTTAAAACATATTTTAAAACCAATGAAAATTATGTTTTCTATATTCTGAACAAATAAAGTTATTATTTTAGTCAGTACATTTGTGTACTTTTGTTTTAATTGCATGCTACTTTCTGTGTAATTTCATGCAAGAAATGGGAGATTTTTGAGCTTTCTAATCACTACGAGTACTGTTATTAATTAAAGTATTTAAATATTGATGTATTCATTATTCAAAATGCCGTGAATGTTCCTTGGTTATAACAGTCTTTTACGAAAAAGACATTTGAGAATGCCGAATCTGTGACATTTTAAGTAAAAGGTGGATTTCAAGTAGGTAGGAACTAAGAAATGTCTTGTAATTAGAAGTTGTTTAACTGTCGCCTTGATAAATTGTAGATAAGACATTCGAGTAAGCTTGTGCCTCGCTCCACGTATCGACCAAACTCATCATGTAACTTTAGAAAATTGTACTGGCCTAAAATCAATCGCGTTTGGCCTATTAACGCGCGTCCTGGTCTCGTAAGATTATCAGAATAGTTCATCAACCTTTAAAGCTCTTCAGTGTATTGAAGATCGGGCGAAAAAGCACGAACAATTCTCTCGAGTTCTCGAGTAGACAAAGCCCTAGACACCTTGTGCTTTATCTTCTCATAAAAGAGTCTCTTAAGTAACGATGCTTTACATTTTTTAAATTAAATGTTTATTAGGCTTCTTTATCTAATTTTAATAACTTTCATCAATTTGACTTTTGAATTTTGGTAACACTTTATTGGGTTTATTCACTTCTTCTTACCCATATTCAGATGTGAAGTAGGAATGTAATATTTCAATTTAAATTAATGTTTTAATAATTTCTAGATTCTCTTCGCTTTTTTTAGTAGTGAAATTTTTATTTTGAACATTTGATCATTTTATGCGGTATGCATGTAATGCTATACGACGTATTTTAATCACTCCAATTTAATACACAATAATTATCTCAATCATATCATCAGAACATGATTGTTATATTTTAGAATCAACCTTGAATTAACGAAACAAGCAATCAGAAGGAGATTATCGTTTCTCACAAAGATAACAAGAAAAGAAAAAAAGTCATGAAAATTTCAATAATAATACTACTAAGTTCCAAAGACGTAAATGTGAAATTTGGAAACCTCAAAATCTATCATTCTATCACCAATTTTTGTGCTTCGCTCGTCGAATTTCGGTGAATCTAGCCGGCCTTTTTCAGCTCCCCTGGGCTCACCTAAAATATTTGTGCTAAGATGAACGAACTTTTTGAACTTATTTACGGACTGATGTTTAAAATAAGTCTTACAATTTTGCAATTTTTCATATGAAACGCTTTCAATTTTAAACTATTCAAATGTAAATTTTTTTCTTTAAATACTTCAAGAATGCAACCTGCATATAAGCTTCGTAAAATTAAATATATAAATTTTGAATGCTTAATATTTATTGCGATAATTCCTTAGGATGTTTAACTTTAAATTTTGTAGTTTTAAAATTTCAGAAATGTCATGATTTAAAAAAATTATAATAAGATTATTATTATTATTCTGCATTTATTAAATTTTAGACAATTAAATTGTTTAGCCGCCTAATAATTTCAAATAAGTGCAACCTTGATGCCTGCAGGGGTCAGTCTTTGTACTTCCCCGATATTTGTGCATAGATCTTTTGAAATTAAAGTTCAAACGATCGAAAACTGTAATTTTATGTTTGTGGATTCTCTTTTCTTAAAACTCCTACGGCTTTAACACACACAGTCTGATAGCGTATCTTGTGCTTCGCGCTCAATTGAAATTTGTCCGAAATACGCATTTTTATATAGTATGTTCAACTCTATCATATTATTATACATCACATTTTTTATTACTTTAATGTTTATTCCTAGGTTGGCAATAATCTTTAATATAATTATTACAAATCATAATGTACATTGATATTGAAAGTGACGTATTTTCATTTTCTTGTTCATATAATTTAAAAAACTTCGCGTCCTATAAAAAAGTATATTCAAAGGAAATTTGTAGATATATTTAAGCTAGACAATTTTATTAATTAACACTTTATTCTAGCTTTTCCTGTTGTTCTACAATAATTATTTTATATTTTAATATTATTTTTTACGATTAACATAAATACTACGCTTCCTGTTTTTATATCGAATTTTTTTCGTATTTTGTGTATTTTTATCCAGAAATTTAAATTAAAAAATTTTTTCCTACGATGAAAATAAAAACTACGCGTCCTATAAAAAAATAATTTGTAAAAAATTTGTCATTCTTTTTTTGGTGAACAATTGTTGCGTATGTATTTTTTTCAAATCTTGTATTGTTTGTCCAAAAAATTTAATTTTTAAAATGCTTCTTCACGATTAAAACAAGAACTGCAAGTGTTATCAAACAATAATTAATAATACATTTCCAGATCTTTTTTGGCTAAACAACTTTTGTCTTAATTTTGTTCGTATTTAGTGTTGTTTTTCCAAAAAAATTATTTGATAGATTTTTACTGTTATTTTTTACGAATAAAACAAAAATCACACGTCTTAGATACAAAGAAATTAACAAAAACTCTTTTGTAGACCTTTTTCGGATAAATAATTTTGGTCTGTTCATTTTTTTTCGTATCTTGCACAGTTTGGCCGAAATAAAGACATTTTTTATTTCCAATAGTATTTTTCTCGATTACATAGAAAAATATGTAAATTATTGAAAAATATTTTTTTAAATCTGTTCATCGTCTTTATATGAAAAATTTTTCTTCTCAACATTTTTTTCGTATCTTATACAGTTTTGTCAAACAATTGATTTTTTGTTTTCAATATCATTTTCCATATTAAAACGAAAAATCTATAACTTATTAAAAAATGACTTGAACAAAATTTGTTCATTTTTTTGAAAGGAATTGAGTAATCTTACAAATTGAAATATTTAAATGTAATAACTATATAAATTGCACAAAATTTGTGAATATACTTAAGGAAAGAACAATTTCAAAATTTAACAATTGCTTATAACTAGAATAGTATTAATTCGTACAATTTAAAGATTAAAAATTGGATTTTTTAAACAACCACTGTATATTCTCAATGGTTATTTTTCTATACAATATTTATTTTTTTACAACAAAAAATTGTGCATCGTCAATAGGCCACCTGGATGCAGCTTCTGAGGGAAAACTATTCTCGTTTGCCGCGTCTAGTCATAACGTGATGTAATTACGCAACAGACTACTCGAATACTGACCTGACATACTACGTGACCTTGATAGCACTACTACCTCTAGAAACGCTCAATTCATAAATAAAATCAGGACTTACAAAATGAACGCATTTGTAATAAATGTTCAGTGAACTCACATATATATGTATGTTATTTGGTCCCTTGTGTAAAGTGAGTCCTTTAAAGTCTTTCTCTTTTTTTTATGAGAAAAGTGAACACTCAAATTTTCGTTCGCATCTTTGTCTCCATCTCTAGGAAAGTTTTC
>JAAAKG020172837.1:0-27175 GCA_010014905.2 Druon quercuslanigerum
CTACCATCTTTATTCAATAAGTTTATTTTGCGAGTCAAAATCATATTCAAGTTAAGTACCAATTCTTCATATGGTGGGGACTGTAGTTATAACTTCCGTCCCACGAAACTTCAGGTATTAAGCAACATTAACAAAATAATGAAAATCTCTAATGTAACAGTACAATTTCTAACTAAAAATGATTTATTTAATACAAAAAATATAATAAAAGCTTTTTTAAATAAAAAGAATTAATTTTCAATCAAAAATATGTTTTTTTAACAGAATAGTTTAATTTAAATAAAAATAATTAATTTTTCAGTCAAGAACCAGTACTTTTAACTAATAGAGACGAATTATAAAAAAATAATATTGGACTTTTCAATCAAAAATAACTTATTTTAAACCGAAAAATACTATTTCTCTACCTAAAGATAAATTTTCAATCTTTCTTTGAATTTAAATTTGAAATTTAAGAAAAAGATTAATTTTAAGAAAGTTGTTTTGTTTATAATAATAGAAAAATATATCAACCAGATAGTAGAAACGTACAACCAAAATAGATTCATTCTGAACCCAAAATACGACTTTTATACTCAATGATTTATTTTTTATCTAAAAACATGAATGTTTAAAAAAATATTTGAGTTTTCTAACAAATTAGATAAAAATGTAATAGTAGACTTTTTAATTAGAAAGAATTCCCTTGTTACCGCAACTAAATGAATTTTCTTATTTGATTCTATTAATTCAAATTTTCTCATTCGGATGAAAAACCGAGAAAATGGGGAGTTTTTTGACAACAAAAGAAGAAAAGGAATGATTAAAACAAAAGAATGAAGGAACAAGCCTGATGAGTGATAAAAGGATTTAAATTGCAAATCACTTATGTGATTATTATGCTAAATAAAATAACTTTATAGTCTTCAATACATAGTAGAAAGGGAAAATTCGTTTTTGAATAAACCTTTGAAATACCTTTGAAATCATAAATATAAAATTATCTCCAATACTTTCCCTGTTTTTATGAAAATTTTCCGGCTATTTACCGGCTTTTTCCCAATTCTCAAAATTCCAAGCTCATTTTTATTTTTCCGTGTCAGTCGCTATCGAGATATGTGTAGTCACAAGGCACGATGAATTCGTAACAAAAGGCTGGCGAAACTATGGTGTTTCTTGAGAACACGAAGCGATCAAATGATGATAGCTCTCTGCATCCATAAACAATATATCATAGCCAAGCATAGTTAAAAGAAAGGCTTATAAAAAGACCTTATAAGAGAGTTACGACTTGAAGTGCCAAGATCTCACCAGTTAATAGCCTGAAAAACATTCCTACTTGTGAACAAAATGCTAAGACGCTTGCAGGGAAAATGTAGAAGGTAGTCATCCTTGGGCTGCTCCGTTTTCACTGGGTTCGCGATACTATTGTTACGGCTGAAACTTTATCGCGATTTTGCTATATTATTCAACGATTTCGATATATTCATTTAAAATATTAATAAAAGATTTACTTGCATTAAAAATGTTTTCAATGTTTCAGTTTGCTCTGGTATGCAGCCTAACTTTTATGCATTGGATCACGTGCCGTTACATGAGGGCGTTGTGGTACATATAACTACACCCCAACAGTATCCTGGTGCTCACGTCTTAATTGCCAGGAACGGTCGCCTAACCAAAATTGAAGTTCCTTTCGCTGTATTTAAAAGGGGAGACATCATCCTTGGAAGCTACTTAGAAGGTAATTTTAAACCAATATATAATGCTGAAGGAAAGGTAACTGTGAAAAATATGACATCCGACAAAATCGAAATATTGACGGTTGGGCTTGCTAAGAGACTAGGTATAGTGATAGAAAAGAAAAGAAATTGAATTACTGCAGCATCTAATGGCCAATTACCTTCGGCAAATATATATTTTATTTTCAAGTTCAATAAAAAATTATATTTGTACAATAAATAGAAAAAGTATGCCATTAATGTCAATAAATATATGGAAAACGTATGATTTTATTATTATTTCTTCTTTATTCATGTCCTATTCATTCAGCTCGAATTTTCGAACTTTCTCAGTTTTTTCAGTTATTCAGAATTATATTTACAGTTTGGAAAAAGATTTCTGCCCAAGGATGTACTATTTTATGACGTAGTAAATAACGCGATGGTCCTTATTACGCACGGTAACATTTTTTTACAGAAAACCCTGTTTTCTTTTCAGGAGAATCGATTTTTAGTTTCAAACTAGAAAAGGAACGCAAAAAGATAAATTCTTTTAAGGAAAGCCAAAGTAGAAGTTCGAATAGAGACTTTTTTACATATGTCATTTTCTGATTCTACACGCTTTACCATCTACAGAATATTATATAATTAAAAAGATACCCTTAAAATAAGTTTTGTATTTTAAGGTCTCATGTCAAAAGAGCGTTATCATTTACTTGAGTCGCAACATTACTGAACTCCCAGTTTTTCTGTGTAGGAAAAATTTACAACATTTTGTAAATGAGAAAAGATTCTACAATTTTAATAAAATCTAGTATGCATATAGAAACTGTTAGCCCTTAATAGACGAAGAAAAGTGGTCTTGTGTAACGGGGTAACTTGGTTCCTTAATATAAGACAGGCCTGTTATATTTGAGGTTTTGTCAGTTTCACAACTGACACTAGGTAAATTTCATAGATTTTTTTGAACTAAAAACGATTTCGGCCACAAAAATTAAGTAGCACGTCAGGTTTTTTAGTTGAGCTTTGCAGTCACAGTATAGGTAAGATCGAATGATTGTGAATCTTTTGTAACGAGGTTTGATGAAAAATGTTCTCATAACACACCGAAAAGCGTCCGCACTTCTCACAACAATTTATGTGAGTCCCCTCGCCTCATTAGCACCCCAAAGGAAACAGATTGTACTACGTCCGCGTCATTATACTTGGGTAACATTAAACGTAAAGAATACAAATTTAACCTTTTATTTACTTTAAAGTTTAAGACCAGGGTCTATTTAACGGCCACCATTAGATTTCTTGTTGAAAGCTATTCCAAGAATGACCTTGATCTGAGGAAATACAAGGCCGTACCGTTAACGCAAGTCAAACCTTGCTTTAGTTTGAAACACCTTCAGCAGACTTGCAAAGTTACACCTTACCTATGACATGAGTACATAATTAAAGGTAAGATTTCCTACTTTTTCGATTGCCAATATCAAAAAAAGACCCAAAGATCTTAAAAAAGTCATTATAATGATGATATCAACGACCCACTAAAAAAACACCAACCGTTCTCCTTGGAAGAGATCCCCCCGAAACTGCTATCGCATAACTTCAGGGTGTGACATTTCTTTGCCGACTGAGTCGACTGCTGGTTGACCTCTGTCTTCTTAATTGAGCTGCCCCTGTCTCCTGATGTTTTTTCACTTCCGGACCTATTTTGTTTCCTGTCCCAATCAAGATGTTTTGCATCGTCCTTAGTAGCATGACAGTGTCGGCCTTCAAAAATCCTGTTTGGAGATGTTGGAATATGGTTGGTTACTCCGTTCTTTCCCTAACTGCATGTATCATTCTCATCAGCATAACTGATGTCACGCATCGGGTTCCTCGAAACTTCAGTAGCTCAGAGCATACTGGTACGTCAGGGTGGAAGCTGCTTTCTTGTGCTTTTTTGTAAAACCGGTGTGCCCATATGCCTTAAGAGACGTTTAGTACAATTTGTCAACAGAGCAACGAGACTATTAATTTTTCCGTTCTGTTTTTTTGCTCACACTTTGACTGTTCAATGAGTTTCTTTATGTTTAAGTGCCCATTTTGACTCTCATGCTAAAGTTTTACTTCTTCATAGAACTTGCCAACATCTTTGACATCAGTTTGGTCATTTTACTGATCATGTCCTCAAATGTAGTCTCCTAATCCTGTGTTAGCTTCTGTAGGGCGATTGTTCTTTTCATGTTCTCTGTGCTGAATACGGATGCGGTTTAAATTACGTGGGTTTATCATGCGCGGTGGAGTGGACCAAAAATCTGGGCCACGGGTGTACGCTTGAACCTAAGTCGTACTCCAGTTCCCTGGGGCGTAGCCTTCATTCGATTAGTTACGGGAAATACGGAAGGACTGTAACTCGCTTAGGCTTCTGCAGATTTCGATCTAAACTGCTACCGCGATCTCCCTGAAGGTAGGATCGAATGATGATAATAGCACTCTTTAGCCAGCGAAGACAAGATCAAAGGATTATAATTCAGCCCGTCAAGGTAAGATCAGATGATGATGATGATGATGATGATGATGATTATCCCACCAGAGAAGACAATATTGTAACATTCATGCATCACTGGCTTATTCATGCTTAGTTCGCAAATTGAAGTTCGCAATTTGAAATATTTAGAAATAAAGACCACCCCAGTTAATATGTTTCTACTGTTCCTTGTGCATTGCCGTTCACTTCTTCAGGGCTAACCTGAGACTAATGTTTCAAATTTTGTTGCTCTGATATATAGTTTCTAGGTTGCCTGTGATGGACCACAGGGCACCATCATAAAGACTGATCGCACCTGTTTAGCCCTTCAAGTCTTATTTTTTTAAAGAATGTTGGGACGATGTTGGTCCTGCAACGTTTCAACAAAGCCAAAGATTTGACTATCTTAGCTGGAAAAAAACTGAACTTAATAATAGTGCCAGTTTCAGTAAGAAAACGCTGCCCGCATAGTTCTTTGATAATAGATTTAATGCCTTGTCAGGTTAGACATCAAGAAGGTAACTGCAATGTTCATTAAACGTCGGCAAAATTCGTAGTTTTGCAAACTATTGAAACCCGAAACACCATCTTTTCTTAACTTTGGAAAATGAACACCGTTTATAAAGTACTTTCCTTTATTTTGTCTTAAGGATTTAATACTTTTTTATTTGATCTCTCCTAGATGCAACTTTTCTATTTAGAAACGTTCATAATTGCCAAAAAGTATAAAAATTTACAATAAAAAAAGTTTCAACCAGAAAAATGTAGACATTGAATAAATTAGTTTCGTTTTCTAAATGTAAAAATTAATGTTGAAAAAGAATGTGCTCAATACAATTTAGTAGTCTTTCTATTTATTTTAAGAAAAGAAATTAGATTTTTACAGCTTTATTTGTTTACACCTTTAACCAAGCCTATTTGTGATCTTGAAACAATACATTGTCAACATTTTTGATGGAAGGAATTCGATTAAAGCTAATTTGGATCTATACAGCTTTCGTCACATCTCGACGTTTTTAGACCCTCTAAGTCGTGATATAGCATGTTATGGAAGTGAGTTTCATAATGACGAAGGAGCTTTAAGAAAAAAAGGATAATTTACAACTATCCTCTGAGATGGTCCCCTCTGCATGTTGGAATTTGCATTATTCTTTTATTTTAGATGGTCTTCGAAATGTCGCATTATATTTATGTTAGTATTTAGAAAATGTTTTTATTGGTTGCGTCTCAAACAGTGATTTAATTGTGTATTATTTCATCATGATATTTGAAATAATTTATGAATATCAGTTATGCCGAAAAAGTTATCCTTCATGTTTAAGCAAGTTCAATAAACAACTTTCTGGATTGTGTAAATGATTTCAGACCCAAAATTTTTAACCGTGTGCAATTCTAAATCCCTAATTTTTATTACACTTTTAGCTTCTTAGGAAACATTGCAAAAAAATTTATTAATTTTTTATTGTTGGTAATCTAAAAGTATAAATAAAAATTATTCTTTACTAAATATTTCCTGAAACACAAACATCGTAAAAAAAAACTCTTCCCCTAAAATCCATCTAAAAAATACTGTAATCACTTTAAAGAATGAATGTGATAGCGAGTAATACCTAAATGCATTATGCATATATTCATTAAGGACACTCTTGCTAAAAAATTTTCCGTTAATCAGTATTCTGCAGTTCAAGAAAATGGGGGTCTTTGATACCCTGGTTTTTGCGTTAGCCATTCTCGTCGATTCTATTGGTAAAATTATTTCCATTAATACAGATATATTAACAGATGAAGTAGACATTTTATTCTTTGTTAATTATTATTTTATATTTTTTTGCAATAATTTTCATTGGTAGTAATTGATGAATACAAAAACAATTAGAAATAATTGTTCATCAAGAACATTTTTTGTGACTGAGAGGGTTTTAAAACATAGTGAATTAATGGAAACTGTACAGTTTCAAGTTCACAAAAACTGAATCCCTTACATCATAAATTATGATAATGTAAAAGCTACAATAGTTATTAACTTAAAAACTTTTTTCAAATATTTCAGTTTGCCCAGGTTTTCCTATTGATATGTCACCCGAAGTCCAGCGGTTATCTCCTGAATTTACTAGACATTAAATTGAACCAGAAGAGTATCCTGGTGCTTATATCCGACTTAGAAATAATAGTCCCTTACTTCTAGTCACAGGTCCTATGGCTGTGTATAAAAGGAGAGATGTCATCGTTGGAAGGGATATCGATGGACTTTTTCTTCCAATTTACAATTCTGTTGGCGAAATAACTATACGAAATACAACGTCCCACACGACCGAGAAATTGACAATTGCACGCGGACAGCAATTAGGTTTAGATCTGAATTTTCGAGCTGAAGCAGATCGTGTTCGAAATTATCATCGCAAAAGTTCGTCCAATTAGGACATTGTCCATAACGTCTATTCTAGACGGTCTTTTCGGGCCCTAATCGGGTACTAGCTAGCCCGTTATGCCCAAAATTTTCTATTTATCAAACTCTTTTGAAATTATTTTTTACGTGAACCATCCAAAGTATATTTTCTTAAGGCTAGCCTTGATCGCGCTTCATCAGAGGTCAGCCTTCTCCTCTCAAATAAATGTATTTAATTAATGTTGTTGTTATATTTAAAAATATTAGAAATTTAACATTAAGATTTATTTATTTTGTTATAATAAGAAACCTTATTACTCTATAAATTTAAAAGATACTTGCGCTATTTATTATCCTGCAGAGCATTCGATACGTTTTTTTAGAGTCTCCCTTAAAGTCTCTCAAAGACTTCTGCAAGGTCCTCTACAGCTTCTCATAAGAGCTTTTAGATCCAAAAATAGAAGAGTATTGTATGAAAATAGCTACAATCATTCTGTCGAATTTTCATTAACCAGTAGTTTTTTTAAATTGTACAAATCGTCTTTCTTCGAAAAGGGTATAAGTGCATCCTAACACCAGTAACTGTGAAATTTGCATCTCTGACTTTTAAAATTAAGTGCATAATTTGAGCATACGTTTCAGTAAATTATTTTATCCAAAAAAGGTTGATGCTATCTGGTCTTGCAGCGGAGAAATTCTTTGTGTCCCTTAGTGCTTTCTTCATCTTCTTGCAGTGATTAAGAGAGGTTCCTCCTCAGATTTTATCAAGTCGACACAAAGTACTTTAAAGCGGATCTTTTAAACAATCCGTATTATCAAGTAGTTACTTATTGATCAGTTTAAATTTCATTCTTCTTCTTTCGCTCAATTGGGAAACGAACCACAAATCATCTGATACGCTATCTCAAGCCAGTTGTTATATTTATGATACTAGTAAATTTAAAGGAATCTGTATTATCATCATATGCAGTTATTATCGAATAGTGCATACGTTACTCCGCAAATGCAGTAAAGCGAAGTGAGAAGATATTTTTTCAGAATAATATAATTTAAAACTTTTTAAATTTATCTTCCATCTTGTCAAAAATGACGTAAAATATTTTATGTTATTTGAAGATTTGAGTTGATTGATTGTTTTAAATTATATTTTCAAAGATTGTAGAATTATATTTACACCATTTGAAATTAACTACATCTGATGATAATACTGATTTCTTTAAAATTAGTCGTACCATAAATGCCACCTTTGGCTTGAGATAGCATATTTCTAAAAAAGGATTTTTCTTTCGATTTCTTTAATAGCTCAATTGAAAAAGAAACCAACCTCCGTTCTGTGGCTCGTCTCCCAGTGAAGCGAAGTGAGAAGATCTCCTCGGTCTTCGGCAGATTTTTGACACAAACAGGGATTTCAAAGGCACCGTGATATTTTTACAGTTTTCATAAAGATTTCAGCAGAACCGATTATTATTAATCTGACATTATATTTGCTAAACTTTATTTAGTTGAATTTTTTATTTGAATAATAAAGAAATATATAAAAAAAAACGATTTTTAAAAATCATTAATGCAAATGAAGGCTAGTAAGGAAAGGTCCTTTTGTGTCATTACTTTAATACTACCGTGAGTAGGAAAAAATTCAGTTGAAATCTTATTAGAATTTGACATAAATTTCTTCTAGAGCACCCATTTTTCAGGTTGGCTACATACCTTAACAGGGCTAAAAGTACTGAAAATTTCCATTTTCATTATTTTCTTTTTTTCACAACTGCCCATAAGGCATAATTTCCCAAAAAGAACTGTTTAAATATACAGGATGGATGCTTAAAAATTCCTGCATTAAAACAATCCTGCTGTGAAAAGATTTGGTTTATATTTTTTCTATATTTATATATTTATGAATATATTTATGCATACCAAATATATCGCAAAGCTTAAACTTTAGACATATGCGAATTTAATCAATATTTCCTGAAGATTAGGTGCTGTTATTTGGCGATAACACGTTTCTTTTTTAATTAAAAATATGGACGGGTTGTTAGGGTTTTAAAAATGTTGACCTACGACGAATTTCACGCCCCCAATTTCTGTAGAACTTTTATCTTCTTTTTGAATTTTCTTTATTTAATAAATACTTTTTCTCATTCTGTACAAAATAATCAGTAACTTTTTAAATTTCTGTTCCTCTTTACTTTAATTTAATACAAGAACAGTTTTTTACAAACCTAACTAAAAATGTATTGCTACTGACTTCTAGCTATAATTTTATTAAAACTGACCAAAAATTATTATTATGTAGGAAACTTTGATAAAAAAAACTTTAATAAAGAAATGTGCATTTTTGCTACTTTTGAATAAATAGGCTTATTTTCTTGTAAAACGTTAAAAATATTTTTTAAATATTTGATAATATTTGTGAAATCATAAAAAACTTTAAAAAATGTTTAAAGTCTTTGAGAAATATTGTTAATATATTTGACATCTTTGGGTTATCAATGAAATATTTGCAAAATATTTTAACTATCTATAAAAATATTGAAATCTTTGCGCAATCTTTGAAATAATTAACATTAAATTTTGTTTGAAAAAGATCTACTCTTGTCCCTCCACTGAGAATCTTACCACAGAATTTCCGATTGCTGGTCCGGTTCTTTTCCGTTAAGCTATTATAAAACAGCCTAATGGGAAGTGACCCGAGTGGCAATCGGAATTTCTATGGTTCGATTCCCAGTAGAGCAGCGAAAGTAGATATTTTACAAAAAATACTTCATTAAAAATTTGTTTTAACTTATTTTTGATCTAGTCTAAAAATTACGTTAAGTATTTTCTGCTATTTGAAGAGATAACTTGATCGATAGTTTGATTTCTATTTTCACGGCAGTGAAAAAGATATCGTCACTGATAGCTGGTAACTATCTCTGATGATAATACAGATTCCTTTGAAATAATTAAGGGCTTCGTGAAACATTTTTGCAATCGTTAACGTGTTGACAGCCGTTCGAGTCGGACGTGTTTTAGTTCGTTCCGCTCGAATCTAAATTTAATTTTGGATGCTCCGCAGTTTAGTGAATATTGAGTGTTCTGTAGACATCAAGTATTGATTTGGCTATTGCGAGATTATAGCTCATTTATTGTGCAGTGAAGTGGCGATTGATTAGATATCAAGAAAATGACGGAAGCTGAGTCGAATGTTCAGATTCTGCAGCAAATGCTAGATAACATATAATCACTTACGGCCTCGAATGAAAAAGTCCAAAAGGACATAGACATTATGAAATCATTACAAACAGTAAATATTAAAAATATCAATGAAGTAGAAGAAAAAATAAAACGGATTACTAAACAAATAACCTTTAAGGAAAAGAATAAAATGGCAAGCAACATACATCATGGTAATCAATCAGATATTAGCAAAGGAGGAAAGGTTAATCATTGAATCGCTAGTAAAAGTAAAGAATGCCCCAAAAAAGTAGAAGCTGTCACAATCAGGGGTACGGCTATATACATAGATAAAAAACAGGTTGCCGATCAGGAAATCCAGAGCATCTTGGAAAGGATGCACTTAGCAAGTGCTTATAAAATTATTTCAAGCAGATAATAGGTACAGAGAACACCAACAAATCCAAAACGGTTCTTAGATAAATTCGATGAGAAAGATGACACATTGAAAAACTTTGTATTTAATATAAAGATAGTTAAGACTAAGAAATCGATTGGGCGTCCTCGTTGAATTCGTCCAGTGCACTTTCGGACTCAACAGCAGATCATTAAGGAAATAAAACTCCTCTACACTCACGGACTAATAAGATGAATAGAGTTTAGCAATTAAAAACAGAAGAGATTGTAAAAGAGGATGATGAAAAGCTTAGTAGTTTAAACCTTAGGTGAATTTTTTAAACTGTGAGATGTTTCATAAATAATGTAGATGTAGCACCGTTTCTAGGATCCAGGATCTATATGCCTGTGGCGCTAGAGACCTTTATGTGTCAGGACTCAGGTAGTGACATATCGAAATTTAGAGTTTTCGAGCCTTTTAGATGGATGAAGAAGCATAGTACTAGATATAAACAAAGCATGGACGTTAAGCTTTTAGATAGTCAATTTAACGGTAACGTGGATGAGCTAAATAGTAATATTACTGAAGCCATCTTAGAGGAGGCTCGGAAAATTGGTATGTTCAAAAAAAAGGCCTGCGCAAATAATAAAAACAAGTATAAACAACCATGGTATGATAAGGACACATTTTTAAAATATTTAGTAATATTTGTAAAATTAATTAGATTTTTGTAAAAAATTCAAAAAGTCATTGTAAAATATTTGAAAAGTCATCAGCCCTTAATGAAATCTTTTAAATCTTTTCAAAATATTTTTCATATCTATCGAAAATTATTAAGTTTTTTGTAAAATTTTCTTATATGTTTAGGAATATTTCCGGAATATTTTTAATATTTTTGAAATATTCGGTAATATTTGTTAAATTATCGAAATAATATCCTAAATATTTTACATTTATATAAAATCTTTTAGATACATAAAAAATATTTGCGAAATATGTGTCACATAATTTCAATTTTTGTGAAATCTTCCGAAATTTTTGCGAAATATTTGAAATATTTTTATAGAATATTTGTGAAATTATTACAATATTTGTAAAACAATAAAAGTTTTTGTGAAATGTTTCAAATAAATGCGATATGCTTGCTAAATATTTGTAAAAAAATTGAGAGGTGCAGGAAATCATTCAAATGTTTGGGATATTATAAAGATTTTTGTAAAAACTTCCTGATATGTTTAGAAATCTTTGCGGAATATTTTTAATATTTTTGAAATATTTGTTAATATTTGTTAAATCATTAAAATCATTATAAAATATTTGGAATAATATTTAAATCTTTAAATTGTCTTTTAAATGCTTGCAAAATTATTTGAATCTTTATGAAATATCTTAAATATATCCAAAATATTTTAGATTTATATAAAATCTTTTAAAAATCTTTGCGAAATATGTGAAATTTTTAGAGTATTAGTGAAATTATTATAATCTTCCTAAAACAATTTAAGTTTTTGTAAAATCTTTTAAATTTAGTCGATATGCTTCTGAAATATTTTACAAAAATGTGGGAGGTGCAGAAAATCATGTAAATCTTTGTAAAATCTTTTTCCAATCTTTGGGATATTATAAATATTTTTGGAAAAACTTTCTGATATGTTCAGAAATCTCTGCGGAATATTTTAAATATTTTTTAAATATTTGGTAATATTTTTAAATTATTGAAATCATTATAAAATCTTTGGAAAAACATTCAAATCTCTGAACTCTTTTTAAAATGTTTGCGAAATTATTTAAATCTTAATGAAATCTCTGAAATCTATCTCTGAAATCTTGGACGAATAATTGATATCTTTGTAAAATCTTTCTGCAATCTTTAGAAATATTTAAAAGCTTTATTAGATATTTTGGAAAAATTTGTGAATAGTTGGTTAATTATTAAAATATTTGAGAAATTATTTAATTCTTTCTATAATATTTAAGTTATGATTGAAATCTTTTTGAAATATTGGTTAATATGAATTTTATGCCTTTATTCTGTATGTATTATTATTATTAATATTTATTATTGAATAAAAAGTTTGGAAACGCCTAAATAACTTTCCAGACAAAATATTATTATAATGGTTCAAGGTCATTCCTGGAGTAACTTTCAAAGAGAAATCGAATTTTGACGTTCAATTCGACCTCGAGCTTGATCTTGTAGGTCATTTCAAGGCCACCTTGTGTTTTTACATGGGATCCCCTTCTTTGATCTGGTGATCGATAAAGCGAGAATTTTTATGTTTAAATATGTACTCAGGTCATAGTGCAGTTAGTACTTTGCAGGTCTACTGAAAGTCATTCAAACTTAAAGAAGGTTTAGCTTGGTTTAGCGCGACGACTCTGTATTTCCTCATGTCAAGGTCATTTTCGAGTAAAGTTCAACTGGAACTCGAACAGTGACCTTCGATTTGACATTGAATTTATTCTTCAAGAACATTTAAGGTTGACTTTGTATTTTTGTAAATGGAAAACTCTGTTTTTGACATCGGCAATCAAAAGAGGCGAGGAAACTCCCTCAAATTCAGCACCCCAAAGGGAACAGATTTTACTACCTTCACGTTCATATTCCTGGGTGACTATAAACGTAAGGAATACAAATTTGACCTTGAAATTACCTGGAAGGTCAAGTTTAAGGTCAAACTGAAAGCCACCTCTGAATTTCTCGTAGAAAGGCTCCGCTTCTTCTGTATGTAGATTTTTAAATATCCCACTAAAGGTTATTAATAATATTTTTACGGAACTCCTAACCTCAAATCTATTTCATATTTCATGTACGAATTTAATTATAATTTCTTATCTTCTGAATTTCCAGTCTTGAAATTAATTTTTTAAGATGTGATAAAATCAGTTTTCATTGTGAATTAAATAATTCTTAGTTCATATGTGATGGTCACTGTATGCGACAACTAGAAAAATATTTGAAAATCGAATATTAAAAATGATTTGATTTTTCTCCCCTCTCTCAAGTCTCCAACGGCCATAGTTAGATTGACCTAGCTGCTTTTGATATTGTAGAAAAATTGCTGATGTGTGAATACGCTTATATCTTTATAAAGCGCTAATTGGGACACGATTTTATATTATGTATTTTTTCATGCGGAGCTGCAATTGATATTGATTTGTTTAATTGCCAGTGACACACAAAGCAAATAAAACTGAAAAATGAACTTCATATACTAGTCATTTTAGCTTCGTTGTATTATACATACATCAATTTTCAAATAGTTTTAAGACATTGAAGTAAAAAAAAAACGGATTTATCAAATATACGCAGTTTAGAAAAATCAACAGGTCTCCGGGAATCTAAATACTGAAATAAATCCAAAGAAAAAATAAGATAGCGACTAGTATATATAACGCAATATATTACAGAATAATTATGTGTTAATGTCAGTCAGATAAAAAAGAAGTTCTTTACTTAGTTTGCCGCAACTGGAAAAAAATGAGAGTTATTGGTAAATATATATATAAATATAAATTATTATTATGGCAGTGAATATAGGTCTCCTCTTAAGCCATAAGATAAGCATTAGCCCCCTTCCCCTTTCCAGGTCCATAGCGACCTTTTAGGTTCGTACGTTTAGGCTTGACCATTTGATAAATGTTTGTCAAGATGCAGGCTATCCGGACGTTTAGACTGGGCCTATTATTATTACAATATATAATATATATTTAGGTTAGACGCGTTGTCGCGGAGGCAGAATAAGTAGACAAAAGATAAGATATACCTAACTGTATCTACATTCATTCCTTTTCATAGTCATATTCTTCAAGATACTGCCATTCCATAATCCTTCAAAATTTTTTGTCGAATGAATGACAATTTTATAATAATAAATAAAAATATAGGCTAATGTGTATTCCTGAAACAGTGACGATGTACAGTGTATGGTATTGTGAAATTTTGTGTTAAAAATGCAGTCCTTAGTTCAGAATCACCTAGAGGATTAAATAAGTCGTCGCTAGGTTCCTGTTGACCAAAATTCGACAGATGAATTTGATAGATGTATAAGGAACACAGTGTGTAAATATAATCTATACAGTTTGTAAAACAGCCCTAATTACCTCTATAGAGGTGGTGTTGAAGGCTTCTTCAATGTACATAAAGGTTCCAATCCGTCTGACTTGCTCTATAGGCATGTTGCACCTTGTAAAGTAGTTTTCTTCTAAAATCTTGTTGCGAATATATCTATCCACGAGCCTTGACGCCATTTTAGTAGAAAAGATGTAAGGCTGATAGGACGGAAATCCGTAAGTGATGTATCTGATCCTGCCTGCTTTCGCAATAAAGATTACTCGCGTACCTCTCCATGTCGTCGGGAAGCATTCTCGTGTAAGACTAGCCATATCAAGTCTCACGAGTAGCCCTAGGATGACCTCTCCAGCTTTCTGCAAGCAGTCTAGGTATATGCTATTTAGACTCGTAGGCTAGCAGCTATTTTGGGCTTAGTAAGGTCACAGCCAGCTATGGTTGCCGCAGTGGTACCGCTTTCTTTCCATCAGACCTTATGAAGACTGGACAATACGCCGAGAATAGCTTCCGAATTTCAAGAGAGCAGCTTTTTTAGTCTTGTGCCCCTTCTCCATTTTCATAAATAAGGTCCATAGTTAATCCACTTCGCCATTACTGGTACACCTAAATCTCTATCTTGCTTTTCTGCAAAGCTCTTCGATGATACGGTTGATTCTAGATCGAACTCTATTTGTGAGCAATATTAAAGAGAAGTTCTTCCTAAGATTCTCCACTCGTTAATATTATCTCCAAAACTGCCGGTACAGAGGCTGATGTCATTAACTTATTTCCTGACCAAGTTATGAAACGTCGGGGTTATTTCCTGTGATTAGAATATCTAAGTCAGTAGTAAATAAATATTCCAGTAAATCATTCCCTCTCGAGCAGTTGCCCTTGCTACCCCACAAATTATAATGGTGGATTCGTTTCACTACCATATGGAAAATACGCTGATCCCATGACTGTCTTTCCAATTCCTCTAAGATTTTTTTCTATCCACATCAGATCTCTGGAACATAGTTCTAACGATCTAGAAGCGGAAGAAGACCCCCCTCCTCCTGCAGAAGTTGGTCACGAATTTTGGTCACTGATTTCACAACTGGATGTCGATTGTAGGCCGAGATTCGCTGTTATCGCTTGTCCCACACGCCTAAACCTCCCAACCAACGACACGTAGCTACAGTCTCTATGGGAGGTAACAATATTTAGTCGGATCTTTTCTGCTTTTACAATTTTGATCCGCCTAATTGGATACTTAGTATTTTGACGTCGTCGGATGGGAAAAAATAGTCTTTCGAAGAAAAGTTAATAATGTGAAGAATTTCTGAATATTAAACCAAGAATCGAAAGACCAAATTTGGATAATCATCATAAAATGTTTCTACTGAAATTTTAAAAAAGATAACCATTTTTCTTAAAAAAGAAAAGAAGACAATTTTTTTTGCACAAAAATAAAAAAGAGGAAATAAAAATGAGAAGACAACTAATCAAATCCCCTTCCTTTTTTTTTTTATAATTATCAAATCGCAATTAAAAACATTTGTAAAAAATAATCAACAATGTTTCGGCACTTATACAGCCCCTTTATCAAGGGAAAAAAATAAAAAATACCCGAGCTGGCAGGGACAGCAACAAAACTACAATGCTTATTTACCGACAGCTGAGAATCAAATAAGGTTCCAAGTGAAAACCCGTCACAAGCATACCTGAAAGATCCGGTGAGGGTCAAAAGCAACCCGGTTATATACATACCTTGAAAATCTATCATGAGCACATCAGAAATAGAAAAAGTATAAGAAAATAAAGATAAATAAGAAGCTCGTGATAAATACAATCAATCAATCTAGAATAACTCTTGTTTAACCTGTCTAAACTAGCCCTGAAATTAATCGATAAATTCTTTTGTTTTTTTGTGTAAAGCATTTCCATAAACTCTTTCTTTTTCTTATTATTTTCACTATGCAAAATTTTAACATTATCTGAATCAAAATCATGGCAAACATCAATCAATTCCTTTGTATGTCCGGCAAGAACTCTCTTTTAACAGCGTCCCAAAAGAAACATCAATTTTTTGGTCCTTTATCCTAGTATTAGGAAGTCTGCCAGTCTGTCCAACGTAAGTAATCTCCAATGGCCAAATTTTTCACTGTGCAGATGGCACCACTGTTTCCCTCTACTAACCTCCTTACAGACATCAACCTTTAAAGAAATATGGTTTTCGTCGACACGATATTCACACACTAACGTAAATAAAATACATATTCTCTCGATGATGTCATGTTTTTACACTCTAGGTAGCAGAAAGTACTTTCTGCCCACAGCATTGAAAATAGGCTGAAATCATGGAGGTGTTATAAAGAAGGACATTACTAACAACAATAAAATTTCCTTTGTGAAACTAAACATGGGACAAACCTAGAGCTCTGTCAACTAAGTTTTTAATAACTGCAAATTAGTTTTGAAAATGATAGTCTATGTTTCTGGTGCTACTTTTTTCAAAATCATACAAAACATTAGGTCAAACTTTTTAGTTTGTGTGTTTGTGTGTTACTATCTCGAAGATATCTAGAATAATGTTTCACGACGAGACAAAAATTTCTCGTCCATCGACTGTTCCTTTCGGTTTCGCCAACTTCTCGCTGTAAAAATGATGGTTTAATCAACTGTTTTTATCAAAGTCTATCCTTTCAAAAATGCGAGTGATTTCAACCGAGCACCCGCAAATCTCGTGTTTAAAGTTTAAAATATTTAAACACCATGCGCGTGTCATAATAAAAAAAATATATAAAATCTTTACCTGTAAAACGCTTTTCGTAATTTGTTTAACCAAACATGATAATAATTATGTTAAAATATAAATGTGATTCTATTGATTTATGACTGTATATTTATTTTATAATTTTGTAGAATCTGTTCATTTACGGGTTTTCCCCAACAAGTTTTCCAATACTCTCGATCAATTAAAAGTTACATATTCATATTTGCCGCTAAACGCAAACAAATAAGAAACAGATTTCAAAGAAAATGGTTTAATTTTCAACCTAACTGATGAATTTTCAACTGAAATGATAAACCTTGAACTGGAATATTTTATTTTAATTTTTAAATGTAAAACATGGATTTTCAACTTAAACAAAGACTCTTTAACTAAATAAGTAAAATTTTCAACATAATTAATTAATTTCAAGTTAACAAAAATAATTGGCAACAAAATATGAATTTTCAGCTGAAGGTATGGTATCTTTTATTCCAATAAAAATAAATAACTTTTTACGCAAAAAACTCACTTAAAAAAATTCTCACATTTTGAAAGGAAGTGATGAATTTCTAACTAAAATTGAAAATTTGTAACTACAATAGTTGACTTTTAAACCAAATAGAGCTTAATTTTTAACCAAAATGATTTTTTTTTTATTTAAGCTTCAAATCTACATATAGATTTATTTGCCAAACCAAAATGATTAAGTTCTACAAATAAAGATTAATTTTCATAATTAAAACAAAAAGTACGCGTCATATCCAAAAGTAATTAATAAGGAATTTGGAGATCTTTTTAATGTTGCAATGTTAGTTAAAATATGTTTTTTCGTATCCTGCCTAGTTTAACCAAAAAATTGAATTTTTATTTTCATAGTTTTTTGTGCGATCAAAGTTTGAATTTTCGATTTTTAAAGAAAATCCAAGAAGTTGTTATGATAATCTTGAAGGGCTATCAAAAAGCATTGTTAGTCTTTTTGTGACTTTTTCCATATCGGGCGCTTTTGGCTTAAAATCTTGATTTTCCATTCATTGTGAAAATTTGGAAAAGGTTATAACTCTGAGAATATTTTTTTTATCAAAAAAAAGTAATTTGTATAAAACGTTCATCTTTTTTAATGCTATTAACATCTGCACATATAATTTTAAAATTCAGAAACAAGTGGTCTCAACAAATTCCAAAATGCGCTCACTTTTTGAATTTTTATCGAAAATGGTTAGTTAATGAACTCGTCATTGTATTGTGTATTGTGGAACACATAACATCATACTATATATTAAACTATTTTATTTTGCCTATTTACTAATAAATGCTAATCAAAGACCTTCTCTAATGAAGTTAAAGTCAAGAAACTACAATATTTTATTTACATAAAACTGTTTCTTCTCAATTTTTCAGTTTGCCCTGGTTTTCCGATGAATATGTCACCCAAACCAGAGATTTTACCTCCTCAATTTACGAAACATTTGATCGAACCAGAATAATATCCTGATGCCTACATCAAGGATTAAGTGACAGGTCAACTATGCTTAGTCACAGGTCCTATGTCTGTATATAAAAAGCGGGATGTCATCATTGGATGGGACATCAATGAACAGTTTCTGCCAACATACAATTCTGATGGCACCGTAACTATACGAAATACAACATCACAAAGAACCGAATTATTGACAGTTAATCATGTCAAAGATTTAGGTTTATTACCATACATAATTCCTAAAGTAGAACATCGTGTTGACATCGTGTTTCCCGTATGGAAATTTGTGTTTATGATTTACCCTGAATATAAGTTTGTTGGAAATATTTTCTTATTGGCCTTAAAGAAATTTCGTAGGATTAAAAAAATAAATCTTAATTGTTTCCTAAATATTTTTTGTATTGTAGCACATTTCATCACTGAAGTACCTGTATCATCATAAAGTAATATTATCATAATAAATTGATTAGTCTAAATGAAGACTAATAAGATCCATTTTTATTCAAAAATTTGTTCACAATTGTGTTTTTACTTATGTTTTCTGAGTTTAAAACATAATATGAAAATAGTAAGTCTGTCAATACAAAATACAACATAAAAGGGAAATTAAGAAAAGCATAATAAAAAAGTCTGATTTTTTTACAAGTTTTTTTTCTTACCTCACATAAGGCTTATTTTGTTCTTTTGAAACAACAATGTTTTTATATTCGGTATTATTCTCTATAAGTCTGGAATATGTTTAAGGATTTGGTTTCAAATTTTTTCAAATGTATTAGAAGAAAATGACATGCGATTTGCATATGCTGCATATATAATATTTTGAATTTACCCATCAATTATCGAAGAATATGCTCTTATCTACGTGACACTACTGTAATTTGTCTTTTGTTTCTACTGACATTCATGACGCAATATTACGTTTATCTAAGTTTTGAGAAATATTTTTAAAGTACTACTCAAACAGGAATTAATTTATTTATTATTTTATCATGGTATTTTAAATTATTTTTGGATGTCAGATGTGCTTAAATTGTTAACCTTTATGTCCTCCCATTTTTCTTTTGTTATCGGTGGTAAAAATTAAGAAAAATGTGGTTATGAAGCCCCTAAGCTGGAAGCTTTTCCTTCAGTCCGATGTTCTTTGAGGATGGCCTAAATTTAAGCTCCTAAAATATAGAATCAAGATAAAAAATTTAATTTGATACGTTAGAAAATTTTTTTTTCGGTGAAATTGTTACCTAAAGTCAGTTGCCAATCTCTTCTTAGACTGATTTTCTATACTTTTTTATTGAATGTTCATTCTGTTTATTTTCTCAGTGTCTTAAAAGTGCAAATATTTAATTTTAACACACAGGATTATCCCTTTTATATTACGATTAGTGTACATCATTTAAAGAAAGTGTTTACACTCATTATTAAGGAAAATAACAATTTCAGGTACTTGTTCTACATTTTTCTATAATAATATGCTAAAAAATGCCAGATTGCCAACTAGTATAAGTAAATCAAATATTTTCATTATAGTTAAGAACAATTTAGGTTTAGAAAGTCGATAATTTAAAATAATTCAATTGAATAAGGCTTAATTTGTCGTTTAGATTTGGCAAAATTATATTTAGTCCTTAAGAAATGATTCATTCTCATGTACACATATTATTTAAGAAACGTTGATCTGACGTTATCAGCGCTGCTGAAGCATTATATACCATAAGTTTCAGTTGGAACGATAAAGGAGTATAATGCGAAATAATTTTTGATCCAAACATTAACGCTCATGAGGATTTTCAAGAAAATATTATTTCAATCAATACTGTAATTTATGTCCAAATAGGCACAAAATTGCTAAAAAAATTTATTGATTTTGTTGTAAATTCTTTACAACAAGCTATAGAATATGTCCCAAATATAAAAAAATAGGATTGAATAAAAAAGGAATTATTTTATAATATTATAATATTTGATTATAACAATTAACTTTGTCATTAAATAAATTATTATCATTTTCCAAGTGTAAAAAAATGTAGAAAAAGTAATTTTTTAAATATTTCTGCTTTCACAGTTTTCTTATTGTTGAAAATAATCCTATGTATTTTTTCTTTATTTTTCCTTCCTCATAAAGGAAACTTTGTAATGAAAACATTTTTGAAAATATTGTTTAATTGAATGTATATCAATTAAAAAATGTAAAATACAATATTCTAAAAAATTTTTTAGATGTATATCTGGATATATATATATATATCTGGTTTTCTAAAGTGGCATCAATAGGCTAATGGGAAGTCCAATCAAAACCTTTCCGGTAATCAATCCAGGCCATCGATAGGTCACGCTGGTAGGATGCTCCATCTTTGCAGACACATCTATAGATAAGCAGGTTCTCCCGACATCCTGCTACGCCTTTCTTTAAGCCGCATTGTTCATAGATTTCTTGCCACACAGGTCCGATTGCCCGAACAATCCTATCATTTAGGATAGCTGTACTATAGCTCATACAGGGCCTTAAGACAAGTGATTGGCCTGTAATTCTTTGGGTCAGCTAAGTTGCCCATTTTTGGTAGGACTATTGTGCGCCCTTTCACCCACCAATCCGGAATTGGCTCTTCCGCCTTTAAATATGAGATGAAAATACGGGCCAGATGGTGTTGGGTTGAATGAATGGTCTTGATACCATCTGGTCCTGGAGCTGAATAGGTTTTCATAACTCTCAATACTTTTTACACCTCCTTGTTGGTGATGGTTGGGTATTCTTCCTCAGGTGTTGTTATAAGAGCATCACCCAGCTCCTTGAAGCTATTTTTGTTCTCTGAGTCTTCGTCAAGTCTATGTTGCACTTCGTGGACTTTACTCCAAAAAACTTCGACCTCTTCTGGTTTGGGCAAGTGGTCGACAGCAACTGGAGTATCTTGGAAGAGTCGAGATGGGTCAGAGAGAAACTGTTAATTTTTTCTGATTAACCTCTCTCTCCTCGCAAGACTTCTTTTAGTGTCAGATAGTATCCGTATTCTTTTAACAACATGCTGCCTGATGGTCAAGCAGCTTCGGAGTTCATTCCGTTGAATCACCCCTGGATAATTGTTTGCGACTTCCTATTCATTTCTTGTAACCACATTCAGCAGAAGCCCGTGATACAGGGACCCTCTATCCGCAACCCGAGGATGCGTTTGGTGGCTTTGCTAAAGACAGTCTTAGTGAATGTAACTACTCTTCCTAGTACCAAGAAACGTCAATGTCAGTTATTAAGACTGCTATCTTAGTAAATTTAATTGCTTTTACTAGAAATTGTCATGTTGATAATGTTAGTCATTAGATATATATCAATTATCTTTTTTAAGAAGTTTTGCGAAAACTACCAGAATTCTTTGGAGTCAACTTTTCTTTGACTTAGCCTCTGTATGTTGGAAAGCTTGAAGGTACATCCAGACACACTAAGATGCATAGAGAGATTGATTTCCTTTAATTCTCTTTAAAAACTAGATTTACTATTTCACGTCGAAATTATCGTGCGCGAGCAAACAACGTCACCTTTCATGGGGGTCAAACAAACCTTGCCCTACATGCATACGGATATGGATGAATGGATCAGTATAGGTGGGCTTACATGTGAAAGGTCCTAGCCAGCACGTGTATTCTGGATCCCTGGGTCGAGGTGCCTCCCGGACCAATTTTCCGTTTTTGGAATCGGGACAGGAATAAACTACAGCCCGCACAGCGATCAAGAAACAGCCCTCCGTTGGTATGGTGTCTGCAAACGGATATTCATTAAGTGTTTTGCTTAATCGAAGAAAGAAGTAAGAAGGGAGGTGGCAGAGGACTTCTTAATGGGTCAAATACAATCCTTTACTCGCAATCTGTCACTCTGCCATCAACGGTTCCCTGAAAAAGAAATTGAAGAGGCAAGCGCAGAAGGCTAGTGAAACAGCTACGGGAGCTGGAACAATAGTAACTACAACGCCGATAACTAGAACTGAGACCATAGCAATGTCTAAAAATCAAGATCTCCTTCTGTAGTGAAGGGGTTTTCGTATTTGTTGCAGTTGTCGCAGCGACTAAAGCATGGCTACTAAAAGCTGTTGTCGAGAACAGGCTTTGTGAATGTGCGCAGCCCTTAAGGTGTGTAGAGTCAAGTTGCTTTAAAAGATGGTTAGAGCTACGGCGTGGCTCTTGAGCAAACTGGAACACCCGTCTGTGGCGCTCCTCGTCTTGACTTTTTTATATCAAAAATCAAAATCCGTTTAGGCGTTTATGAGAAAAATGTTGATCATGTTGTAATATGCAGTTCTCGAAATTAATAACTTTTGCAATAAATTTTTTTTACCGCAAGAACCTGGAACAATCTTTTAGAACATGAAACTTTTTATTTGTGTTGGCCTTATTAAAATAATTTCACCTAAACTAAATTTCAAAAATGAATAACAAAAACTTGTAAGCAGAAAAATTAAATAATTGCAGATTTTTATTATGCTACATTAATACTAAATTGGTATACAGGTCGCCTTTGTGGTTCCACAAACATTTTTTGTGTTCCTGTGTAACTAAATACTTAACCGAGATTGAGAAGATCATTAAAGAAATACGATATTAATGTTAATTTTGAAAATAATCAACACTCTGGATAATTTTTTTTAAAGAAAGATTGTAAAAGGACTAAAAATTTATCGAGGGTAGTATACTTGATGAAGCTTACTGAATGGAACAAACTTTATGTCTATGAAATCGGTTACAGATTAATATTAAAATTTGCTGGGCATAAAGGAGTTCGAACTCGAGTATGAACATTATTTTACTAATAAACCTTTAAACTCAAATAATGACCGATATAATGTTGATACATTTTCCATTTTTTGCGTCTTTAGTAATTTTATGGCGAATACATAACCAATACTTTTTTCAGAAGATCATTTAATGTTATAAAAATGTTTAATTTCTTATAACGTCCTGCATTGTTAAAAGGTTCAAAAACTGGTTCCAGCAATAATAAATTCAAAACAATTCAGTGTAAAAGAGCACACTGTTCATGAAATGTGCAGGATTAATGATATTAGCTTGTGAGTACTCTAAACCACGAAACTTTACAAATTTACCTTTTGGCTTTTTAAATTGCCCTACCGGTCCTACGTACCATGCTTAAGGTCTCTGTTTAATATTTAAAAGCGCATTTTTTAAACCAGCATAAACTTTAAAAACCCAAATTACTCAAAAAAATTTAACAATGGGGTTCAAAAAGAATTATCTTCCTTAAAAAACTGCTTCGAAAACAAAATAATATCTTATAAAATCAATTTTTTTAAATACTTTCACAGAAAGAGTTACAAAATATTAGTTTTTTTTTGTTCTTAAACATTCAATTATTAAAAATATCCGCGAATTGCAATAAAGCTATTATTACATTCCTCCAGTCGATTTTTCGCGTAGGAGAATGAAAAAAGTGGCAATCGTATGTTGAATGCAGCAGGAATGTAGGCATGGTTTGAGGGTTAGACCTTTCTTGTTGCCCGAATAGAAACGATAAAATTCCAAAAAATGCTCAAAAATCTTAATATGCTGTATATTATACTATTTTTTTGAGTTTCTGCGATTGTGGAATAAATTACTCTCTTTAACATAAGCTTATTAATTTATGAGTTCTGAGCAAGGCGAAGATTTTTCACTACGAATTTCTGTCAGGCGCCTTGGTAATTTATATCGAAATCTGAAGCGATTTGCGACACGTGGAACAAATAAAACAGAGACTGTAGCTTATGAGTCAATTCAGTTTATTAATTATATATTGTATTTAAAAAATAACGGCTGGCATGTATGTTCCTAATATTTTGTAGAATATTTATCAGTTACACTTTACCGAAATTTTGCCCTTCTTCCATTTTCTTCAGCTTGAAAAAATGAAGGTTTTTGGTGCCCTAATATTTTTCTTAGCAGTTTTTGTTTGTTCTATTGGTAACTATATATAGCATAACTTTTAATGCGTTCTGAAATATCTTTTTTTTACTGGTTACTCAACAATGTTTAAAAAGAAACAATAAACATTAAGAAGCTTTTTTCCGATGTTTTAGTTTGCTCTGGGTTTTCGGATAGTTATTCAACCAGGCCCGAAGCAGCGCCTGCTGGTTGCAGGACATTTCGAATGTCTCCAGGAGATTATCCTGGTGCCTACGTCCGACTTGTTGAGAATGGTCCCCTATATCCAGTAATCAGTTTTTTAAATATATGTGCCAAGCAAAATATCATCCTTGGGTGGAACAACAGTGGTCGTATTCGTCCAATATATAATTCTGAGGGCAAAGCAATTTTACGAAATGCAGCAACTGGGAAGAACGAGTTATTTACACTTGAACGCGCTGAGGAATTACATTTATTGCCCTATTTGTCGGCTAAAGCTAGAAACCATCTTTCAGAAAGAAGACGTGAGTGAAGCCGGCGCTCCATTCAATTCAATTAATTTAAAATTCAAGATGAATTTTTGACCTTAAGAACGGTCACGTAAGGCTAGTACTTGGATGGGTGATCGCACGTCATTTTCGTTATTCTTGTTTGTTCTGCGTTTAAATATTGTCAAGTAGAAATTTTGAACACCGAATATAGCTCAAGACACAGAATGATATTGGATTTCTAAATCCATTGTCGGCTGTCTCTAACCAGCTTCCCTCAGGAAAGGTTTTTTGCATTTTTCCTGTCATTCAATAAACACTTCGAGAAAATTCAAACGCTTTTATTAACAATTCGACAGCAGGAAGTAAACATGATTAGTAATGATTGATTTTCTATGTATCAATATCCAAAAAGTATGTTAGTGCGTATGATAAAAATATTCTTTACAATTTTTGTTTGTATTCCAAAGTCATATCGATATTTCACAAATAATTTATGCTACATAAAAAACAATATATTAGGTTAAATCAAATAAATATGAGTAAATATATTCTTGTAATTATTTGTCCTTATTGATTAAACTACAATATTATTAAAGCCTGCAGAATGCTTTTAATTGATAAAAAATCTATTTCGCTGTTTTTCTTGTAACAGACCGAAAAATATTAGTGTGATTAAGTCTCAATCAAGTCTGTCAGAGATACGTTATCCTTAGTCTCAGAGAAAAAATGATATTTGATTAAAATCATTTTTCTTAATAATTTTCATTGTGTTACCAGAGATTTTCAGAAAAGTCAGCAGATACTTTTTGCTCGTAATTTTTAAGTAAGTGAAGTTAAATTTATTCGCATTAAATCAAAAAAGTTAAAAAAAAATGAAATTGAATTATATCATATTCATATCATACACAGTAGTACATTTAATTAGGTATGTCATCAATTTTTGCAATTTTTAGAATCTTTCTCATTTAAAACAAGATTATTTAGAGGGTGGTTATTTTACTTATATCCAAATTCTAATATTATACTCGTGTCTAATTAATCCTAATTTAACAAATTTATTGACTGAACAAATGATAAAAATCATAATTTGAAGTTCTTGTGAGTCATTTGGGATTTTCTTAACAACTCGTGGTCCAACAACCATCAGGCGTTTTTACCATAATTAAATCTAAAAGATTCAAAGTAATTTTTCTAACTTGAAAATGTTTCCTAAATATTATTTCTGTATAATATCTCAATCTTTACTGATTTGCAAATATTTTGTAAAAGTGATTCTTTGAATTCTGTAATAACCCTAGTTTATTGTGAATTATCGAATAATTTTTAACGTTTCACTTAATGATGTATTTATTTAATAAAAGCAGAGATTGGCCTTGCCCCGACACGTGGAGTAAGGCCAACGAAATACAGCATGTTACAAGTAATGACATTAACAATTCTTTGTTCCATTAAGATAATTCATGCGATCGAAAGATGGTATACACAGTATGTCAGCATTTTATTGTATAATTATAGTTTAATTAAATATCACAGAAAAATAATTTTATGTTTATATTACGTTATCTCTGCCAAGGCTTCATGATAAATATAACGAAATTTTGTTTATCCTTTAATTATGATATCTCAAAGAATTTATAGATTAGCTAGAATGTTTTCAGAAATTGTTCTATCAATCAGATTTCTCTATACCTAGAGACAATGTGGGTCACTGGTACTCTGGTTTTTGCTTTAGCTGTCATCGTTAAATCTATTGGTAAGCATATTATATCATCAGCGAATATTATTTTAGGTAATTATTCGATTGTAACATCATTATATTGTATAGTTATTTTCTATTCATAATTGTTAGATTTGATAGGTTTGTCTATTAGCCAAAAACAAAACTGACTTGCTTATTCATTTAGAAGATGAGGGTGTTCTTAGCTTCAGTTATTGAAAATTCTATATTAAGGCACATAGTAGAAAAAAAGAAATTTTATGACACTGTTTTAAATGTGTCTGAGAAATATTGCATGTTCCACTTTTTTAGTACCAGTAGTGCATCTATGCTTACTTCTTCTCGTAAAAAGTATATTGACTTTTTATTCATAACACAGGGTAATCAGTAGAGTTTCTAAACTTTTTCTTTCTAAAGTATTTACACGCTACATATGTATATGCTGTTAAAAATTGCTTTAGAAATGTTCACAGACACGACACTAAACCTTAATGCAAAATCCGTTTTAACATTTTCCTAAGCTTTAACAGTAATTTCAGAAACTGTGACTGCATAAAAATCTAATATCGGGACAGAAAGTCCTGACACTTAGGAAAAAGTAGCTCTATCTCAGTGAAAAAAAATCGCACTGAGTTCGCATTCAGGAAAGTTGATTCGAAATCTTTCTA
>JAAAKG020172848.1:0-27173 GCA_010014905.2 Druon quercuslanigerum
ATCATTTTAATCTTATATCTAATATCTTTTTCAAAATAAATATCATGGATGTTAGTTTTCAATGTTTAGTTTAAAAAAAAATTGTACGAAATGCAAGTGTGAGCAAGTTAATTATATAAGACCAACAGGCCGAAAAAGAAACGTTTATCTATCTAGGAGGTTCTATTTATATGTATTGAAAAATTTTTATTGTCAGCTACATATATTAGAATGTTGAAAATAAGATAAGGGCCTAGAAGGGAGATTGAGTGATAATAAAAGCCTAGAAAAGAGACGAAGTTAAAATAAGTGTATGTCAGGATATAGTAAACGTTACGATAATTCACACAATTTGTCCCGCCGAAACTTTGCTGTTTACATTTATAATGCTGTTTTGATATTGGTATTGATTTTACAAAACGAAATTGGTTAAACTGGTATCGACCTCGAAACATTTTTAATCTTAGTAGGCTGTTGAAATAGGACGAAGAAAGGATAAAGAAATATCGAAGTATACATTTGCCAATATGTATATATTTTAAGGCACATGATGAATAATTTACCTCCAATCATAAAATACTCATATCTAAATTCCTAGAACCACTGTCTACAAATAAGCACGTTAAAAATCTTTGAATTTCTTTGGCAAAGGAAAAGTCTTCAAAAGTATAACAGAAATCAGGTAAAAATGTTAAAATTGTTCTGCATCTGCATTATCATCGTCATGTGCATTCCTCTCAAAAATACTAAGGACACATTCTGGTTAAAAAGTTTATCAAATCACATTTCACGAATGCATCTCTATCAGATAATATCCTTACATTTGGAAAATCGATCTAGATTTGAGAATAGAATTGGTGATCTAGTTCTTGCGATTGGACAAGAAACACCTCTAATCACAGTGAGTCTACAGAATTCAACCGAATTCATCCTTCGAGATCTAAAGCTATTTCCAGGCTTTCAAAAACCAAAATCAGGCACATTAGTTGTTGCCAGCCAAATTTCTGAAGAAAACGAAGCAACTTCGACTATAGGATCCAACTTGACTGCTCTGATGAATTTAGTGATTCGATTATCAGAAGGACGACGCAGACCCAAGATTCTAATTTTGCACTTATCAGTTAACAAAGGATTCACTTATGAAATTGTACTCCGAAGGATGTGGTCTCAACAATTTTTGGACGTGAGCCTCCTTGAAGTTATGACTTTTAAATCGAAATCTCAGTTTTTCAGCGAGAGGAAAGAAATCTCTTATTTGCATCACTGGAACCCCTTCACTGAAGTCTACAGCAGGAAGAAGTTTTCATCCAACACTAAACTGTTCCCTCGGAAAGTAGACAACCTGAACGGTTATCAATTGAAAGGAGGAGTCTATGAACTTCTTCCTTTCATTAAGATAACACAGAATGCTACATATCCCATAAAAGTTGAAGGTGCTGGGGCAGAACTGCTAAAAGCTTTATCAAGGAAAATCAACTTTAAACTGATCCATGTACTGCATAAAGGTGAAAATCTGATAAAAGAAACATTATTGGACCAGCTAACTCGCCATGAACTTCAGTTTATAGGAATTGAAACAAACATGTGGGATTCTCGCAAAATATCTCTGGAACAAAGCACATTTACTGGATGTGGTACAGGAACAGCTTTAGTGCCCATTTTTTCGAGTTACACAATTTCCTTAACGAGCCACTTCATTACAGCAGGTATCTTCTTAGTATGTTTTTTGATATCAGTTTGGATTGTTTCTCGCTTACTGAAGTTCGATAGGCATTTTTGGAAATTCATCTACACTACGCAATTGGTACTCGGTTCTCCGGTACCACAAAATCCTCAAAAAACCTCAGAAAGGATTCTATTTTCCTCCATTCTTCTAGCATGCATCGCTTATTCATCCTGGCTTTATATAGCATTGGCAGAAGTTACCTTGAATACACAAACAGAGCTAGAAATTTCTGGAATTAATGACATGTTTCGCTTAAATCTGACACTATCTGAGTCTAGTGTAGCCTGGCAAATTGCTGCGAAGAGCTTGATCGATGATTCGTTTCATAAGTTCCTAGACAAGGCTCTTGTTATTCCGACGGAAGATTGTATTGAGATGCTAAAAGAACACAAAAACGTTTCCTGTGTTGTGGCGGAAAAATATGGGGAACAGACTATTCAAGAACACAGAATTGAAGCCAGCCAACCGTTGATGTAACTAATACCAGGAGGTTTGTTCACAGAAATGCGATGCTTGAAATTTGAACCTGGGTCACCATATGTTGATCGATTTGATGATTTGATAATGAAGTTCCAAGCCTCTGGGGTCTATGATAAGTGGTTTTCAGATCCAAGACGTCAGCACTTTGTAAGTCCAATTTTAAAGAAATACGAAGGACCTGTTGAAGTAGATTGGAAACTCCTCTTCGTATTCTTAATAGGATATATGGCTTCTGTTTGCATCTTTATCGCTGAAGTGATTATAGGAAATATTACGCCCTAGTTTGTTAGTAAGAGCGAATTATTTCCTTGCCGCCTGGACAAGTCTCTCACATTAAAAAAAAAATACGCTGATGAAACTTCGTCACAACATTATCAGTATTCTATAAAATAAAAAAATGTAATATTTGACGAATTTGTTGTGTACATAAACTGCATTGCACTATCCTATCACAAAATAAAAATTCTTTCCTTAATTTTCGAAGGAAATAACTGTTATATAAGTATGTATTTTACGCTACATTTCAGGTAACGTTTCGTCTTCTTCACATGTGGTTTTCAATTTTCAATTCAGACCAAGAAGAAAGTTATAAGAATGTGTTATGAATAAATGACTTGTATTTTAACAAATGGCTACATTATCATTTCTTCTCATCTATCAATGATAATTAACGCCACAAAAAAAAAGAAAAGCGTCTTGATCCGGTAACGATATATGTATACACAGGGTGGAACATTTTAATCTATCGGATGAAATATCTCAGAAAACAAGTCAGATACGGAAAAATGTTTCAGACAAAAGTTGTAGGAGGAAAAGGGGTACATAGATTGGTATAAAAGATCTTGAACTGGGAAGCAATTTTGAAGGTTATTTAAACGTCAAAGTGATTTTTTCTAATGGAAACCCTTAATTTTGATCCCGGATTTGTAAAGAACGGACAATTTTACGTAAAAGATGTTGTATTGGTCTAGGTTGTTTGAAGATCAGATGAAGGTCATATAGCTGAAACTGACATAGCGAGCAATATCTCAGAATGTACGACAGAAACCGTTTTGAACCCGGATCAATGTTGTATCATGGTTTAACGGTCTCAGGATCTTAAAGGCTCTCAGATATCATGTTTATTACATAACATTAAGCCAAGAATTAACGGATTGAAATTTCATGGAACGCCTTGAATTTTGACTATGGGCTTCACATAATCGTGAGTTGTTACCATTCGTTATGTTTTCTGACGAGGCTATATTTAAAAACACTGAAGCTTTATAGATACAAAAAAGTCATTATTGGTCAGATAAGAATCCACACTAGTACAGAACCGATGATTGCCAACATCGTTGGAGCATTAATGTTTGGTGCGGAATTATAAATGGCTACCTGATTGGTCCATATTTTTTCGATGACGCTGTTAACCAATCTTTGAAAGTTTATTGGACCTCAATAATAAACGGTAGAAGCTTCGAATTTTGAAATTCACTTTTACCTTCAAGCAACCTTGAAAATCGCCTTTAAGATTAAAGTATTTGGTACTGAAGTATGTTGGGAGGAATGCGAAATAATTCGGTAAGCGTTATTTACACAAAAATTAACAATTTATAAAAAATGAATAAGAGCTTGACAGCGCGAGGGTGTGTTACAGTTGACTCACCAGCATGTACTGACTAATTGAAGGGCGACCCTCAGAATGGGTCTGATGCCCCCTATACTGCAGGGTTACAGGTAATTCAAAATGCGTAGTAGCCTGGCTATCTAAATTTGATTTTAAATGGAGGTTTATGTAGTAGATACATTGAAAATATTAAAATTGATAAGAAATCATATATGGAAAAATGTGTATGAATTTGTGAATTATTAAAGACTTAGAATTACGTAAAATAACAATTATCTGTTCCCTACATACACTTCCTGCTAGTGATTAAAGTAACATAAAGGAAAATCACCATTAAGAAAAATACATATAAAATTGGGCTTATATTTGTAGAAGTATTGCCACATGGATTACTTACATTTCTCGATACTTCTGGAATAAGTGTTTGCTGCTTCTGAAACAAAGAAACAAAAAAAAAATTATTTGGCTCATGAATATCCTCCTTGGAGGCGGTCGGGGAATCGAATCCGACGTCCTGTTCGAGTGGTCGATCTCTTTTGCGCTAAAAGGTCTAGAAATTCCTCAGGCTGTTGTATGGAGATAGCAGGATTATTTTCCTGCTGCTGAACCCTCGCAGAGTGATGAGCTTTTTGCGTATTTAGCTCCTCCTCGTCTGCTAAAGCGTAGGTTGGTTTAAGACGGTCGATAGAGACCGTGACAACTTGACCGTTTATCCGAAGGTCGAATGTCTTTTCATATCTATTGATGATCTGGTAAGGTCCTTGATAGGGTTGTTGCAAAGCTTTTTTGGTCGTGTCAAGTCTTAGCCAAGCAGATTCACTTGTGGCTAGATCCTTGAAAACAAAAGGCGTTTTGTTCCCATGTCGTATTTCACTTATAGGACATAATTGCTGGAAATGTTGTCGAACCTCTTTGGCAAAAACTGAAGATGGTTCTCTGTTCTCGGTTGATTTGCAGGAAGTGAGTAATTCTGCAGGGAGTCGCAAGGCTTGTCTAAACACGAGATCTGCAGGTGTCGCTTCTTGGTCCTTTCGCCTGGCTGATGGAATTCCCAGCATGACAAAAGTCAAAAGTTCGGTCCATCTCTCCATAACGTGGCAACGGATGGCTGCTTTAATTTGCCTGTGAAGTCCTTCCATGAGTCCATTTGCTTTAGAATGGTAAGCTTCTTGAAACAACTGCGCTTCAAATTGTTGTCCTTGGTCCGTTGTGATTCTAAGAGATATTCCAAAACGAGCGATACACCCAGAAAGAAAATTTGTTGCCACTGTCGCTGCTTCGATATTTTCTATTGGAAATGCTTCCGGCCAACGAGAAAAGCGATCGACACAGGTACGGCAGTAAGTGAATCCTAGAGAACTAGGTAGAGGACCTACGATGTCGATGTGGGCATGCTCGAATCTGGAAGATGGTGGCATGACCCAATTGGTGACGAAACGTGACGTAAAATCTTGGCACGCTTACATTCCACACATGAACGTGCCCATTTCCTACAATCCGATTTAATAGACGGCCACACTTAACGTTGATTTACGAACTTGATTGTTACGCTGATCCCAGGGTGTGAGAGTTGGTGGAGTGAATTGTAAGCTGCTCTGCGAAAGGGTTTTGTATCGAAAGAACGCGCTATATTTAAAGAAACTTTACAGAAAATACTCACAGTTGTGCCAAGCATCGGCACCTGCTTTAGCATCAAGGATGATTCGGGCTGGAGGTAGGTCTGTATTTCCACGTCTTGAGCCTGTGATTGTGCGAGAGCTTGAAAATCGATACCTTCCGCAACTTCCTCGATTCGCGAAAGTGCATCGGCGATGGCATTATCCTTTCCGGAGATGCGCTGTATGTCCGCGGTAAACTGGCCGATAAAATCTAGGTGCCTAAATTGCCTGTAAGAACATTTATCGTCTTTCTAACGAAAAGCGACGGTAAGAGGCTTGTGGTCGGTAAAAAGTGTGAAATTTCTTCCTTTAATCATGTGCCTGAAATATTTTACGGCCTTGTAGATCGCCAGAAGTTCCCTGTAATAAGCACCGTACTTCATTTCAGTCGAGCTCAGCTTCTTGGAGAACAATCCTAAAGGCTGCCATTCGTTGTCGATTCGCTGCACGACTGCAGCGCCGCACAGACTGCAAAGTCCGATGCCTCTGTGAAAACAGCTAGTGGTGCCTCTAGGCCCGGATAGGCCAAGAGAACTGCTAAGGCCATACTCTCTTTACACTCTTTAAAGGCATCGACTGCTGACTGTCCAATTCAAAAGAGTCTTTCCTTTGACGTGTCCCTGTATCAGGTTGTTCAGGGAAGCTGGCAGGGCCGCCGCGTTAGGCATGTAACGTCGGTTGAAGTTCATCATACCTAGAAAACGACGGAGTCCTTTTGCTTTGTCCGGGCGATCCCAATTCCTGATGGCTTCAACCTTCTTGGGGCAAGGTCGGATGCCTTTTGCTAAAACAAGAGCACCTAGCAAATATATCTCGCTTTTGCCGAAACAAAATTTCGCTGGGTTGGTGACCACTCCGTAGGCCTTGAGACGATCGAAAAGTTGTTTCATATGATCCAAGTGTTCCTCTTCGTTGTCGGACGCCATGATGATATCGTCGATGTAGCAGTAAGCGAAATGCAACCCCTGAAGTACCTTTCGTTGTCGGACGCTATGATGATATCGTCGATATAGCAGTAAGCGAAATGCAACCCCTGAAGTACCTCATCCATGAAGCGCTCGCACGTCTGAGCAGCGTTTCGAAGACTTCTTGAGGGGCATGCGCACTTGAGCGTCACTTAAAGCACTTGTGTTTTCGGCACTAAAAAAAAATTACTACACTCAGTCACGTCGGGGTCAAGATTGTTTGAAGGAATGCGAAATAATTCGGTAAACGTTATTTACACAAAATTATTAATTGATTACAAATGAATAAAAGCTTGACAGCGCGGGGATGTGTCACAATTGACTCATTAGCATGTACTGACTAATTGAAGAGCGACCCTCAGAATGGGCCTGATGCCCCCTTTACTGCAGGGTTACAGGCAAACCAAAATGCCTAGTGGCCTGGCTAACTAAATTTGATTTTAAGTTAAGGTTTATGTAGTAGATACATTGAAAATATTAAAAGTGATAAGATATCATATATAGAAAAATGTGTATGAATTTATGAATAAAGACTTAGAATTACGTAGAATAACAATTATCTGTTCCCTATAGGTACCAATACTAGTACCTTATTTTTTCCTACAACTATTGTCTGAAACATCTTACGGTATCTGACGTATATTATGAGATATAGCTCGCTACGTCATTTTCGCCTATTTGACCTTCATCTTACTTTGAAACAACCTAGACCAATACAAGATCTTATATAAAAAAAATGACTTTGACCTTCAAATAACCTTCAAAATTGCTTTCAAGGTCAAGGTCTTTTATACCAATACATGTCCCCCTTTTCCTTCTACAACTTTTGTCTGAAATATTTTTCCGTATCTGACTTATTTTCTGAGATGTTTCCCACGATAGATTCAAATATATATATATATATATATACATTGTGACCCATTTTAATCTGTAATCCCAAACACCTTCTAAAATACTTCATCTGCGAAGAAATGGTTCCAAAAAGTTTGACCAGGACCGAGGGTACATTTGACTGTACCAACAATTTTGAGCTTGAATTCAATTTTCTGGGTCAATTGGAATTAAGACCCTCTTCTTAAATAAGAATAACTATTTTTGCCTGAGGATTTAAAAGGAGCGGGAAATATTACTTTGAAAATGACCTGTGAAAAAATGGTTTTTGTGACCTTGGAAAGGTAAAAAATTCAGGTAAAATGTCTCAGCAACGAACAGATGCCCTTTTCTGAACTGTATAGGTTTTTCGGGGTAGAAAACGTTCAAGATGCTTTACAAAAGTCGATGAAATGTTAAGGTGTACATTACCCTGTCCATTATATTTTCAAGGTCACTTGAAGGTTTAGACGATTTTCCTTAGATTAAACTCTATGCCCGGATGAATTTTTTTTAGTACTTCAGGCTGTGGATTGTTATAAAAATACCCCCCCCCCTTTCAACATACCCAAACAGTAACAATGATTTTGGATTATAGGTAAAGTCTGTGACTACTATGTAATTACAAAAATGACAATCTTGACAATGGACGCAGTAAGTCCTGTTTCCTTTGGGGTCCTCTCTGGTCGTGAGTTCCCCTTGCCTCTACATTGGCTTGCTGACACAAAGGTAGACGTCTTTCAAAACCGTACATAGTTCGCAGCAAAGTTTCCCGAGAGGGGGTTCCGCACATAGAGGATTTCACATTTTCTTTAAAAGAAAAGAAAATTTTCTCTAAAGGGGACCTAGTAAATGATCTTCTCGCCGTCTCTTTATAACCGACACAGATTCGAAAGTGCTATTCCTCGTCGATACAGGTGCAGATGTGTATTATTATGTGCATTATTTACTCGAGGACATTCTCTCTAACAAAAGTTAAACTTCAAGATGCCCGAAACCTTTCCATCAGATCTTCTCTGGTTGTGAGTCGCTGAGCAAAAACTACACTTTCAATATAACCCCATAAAAAGAAATCAGGTGATGTTAAATCTGGTAAGCCGGGGGCCATTCGAATGTTACTTCCTCGTTTAATCCATCTCTCATTGAAATTTAATTTCAAAAATTCACGTACGATGAGCGAAAAATGTGTCTTGTTGTTAAGTCAACGTTCCCCAATAGTCCAGGTAAATGGTCCCTTAACAACTCTAAGTAAGTGTGTCTCTCAACGATTATTGCTATATCTATTGCGCACACACCATAATACTCCATTGATTTTGATGATCCATCGGTCTGTACCAGTCAGGATTTTCGTCCGACCAATAATGACAGTTATGTCTAGAATTTACTTTCATTTGAGAAACGTACATATCAAAAGAAACTAAGATCATTCTGTATCATTTGCAAAGCCCATGGACAAAAATTGATACGCGCTAAAATATGATGGGGCCTTAAGGCTTGCGTTAGAGTAATATGGTAATCATGATAGTTTAGAGATCTTAATATTCTTGATACTGTTCTTTGTAGTATAGCTATCTCTCTTTCAATTTATTGATTGCTGATTTGTGGATAAACAGGAACAGCTACTACAACAGTTACAGCTTGTGCATGATGTTCGGTGTACTCATGATGTGACTAATTCTCACGACCTTTTATATACTTTAATATCCGAAAGACAAAAAGATCGCACACTATTAGATAGTGAACACTTCTTAGTGATTTTGATGTAGAGATCGAGCATAGAGCAGGCAAAAAAGTACTGTACGTTGACGTTTTGAACTGTACATCGCTCGATAAACCTGAATGCCACTTGGAAATAGAAGAGCGAATGGGCGGAATGTGTTTGATTATTAGACGTGAAGACGAAATTGTTACCTATCAATTTGTTTACAAAAATGTTAAAATCGAACACTAAATCCTTCAGAAATCCTAGCAAGATCGTTTAAAGCATGAGAGAAACGAGATAAGAGATTATAGTTTGCAAAACGGAATTTCGTATATGCGCGAAAACGAGAAACTTTCGAACGTCCTTCCAATGCGACTATGAAAAAGTATGATTATTCGTTTCTCTCACTTGCAAAGCCACACCAACGTAGAATGTACGATATCTAAATAATCTTTCCTGGTTTTTCTACATGCATGCAGTGAGGTGCGCTGACGCAGCAAGTGTGATCAGAATTCCTCAGGACTTTATTTTGGACTTTCTATCGCCAATAAGACTTATTACCGATCAAGGTATCTGCTTTACGTCTCATGCGTTTGAAGAATTTTGCTCAAAACATGGAATTCATCAGACGTTGAATTCATCCCGCCATCCTCAAACTAACCAGCATTCGGGATTCTAGAGGTTCAGACTAGGATGTACGATTCAGAATGTGCTTTCAAGGACCCAAGATCGCAAAACCTTTACAATCATGACCCTTTCTTACCCTACTCTAAATTAGAGTGTACACGATAGGACCCAAGACCGTAAAACCTTCGCTATCTTGACACATTTTTACCCTACTCCAAGGTAGAATATTCTAGTTGGGTCCCAAAATCGTGAAGCCTTAGAAACGTGGCCATTCTTCTACTCTAATCTAAATTAGAATGTTCATGTTATGTCCGAAGACCGCGGATCTTTCGCGATCTTGAACAATTCTTAACCCACTCTAAATCAGAATATTTTCCTTTACTCTTAAACTAGCGAAACTTACGCAATCTTGACTCATTCCTAACCCACTCTAAATTTTTATCTTCTCATAGATTACGTCTACAAAGGACCATCTGAAGTTGGTTTGGATATTGGCCCAGTTAAAATAAAAATTAAAATGGAATATTTTACAAGCGAAAGATTTACGAATTACGCATTCTAAGATGAATTTAGCTAATTGTTTAATACAAGTTTGAAATTAAGGTTGTAAAGATTTTTTTTCTACAAATTTGTAAAATTCCTAGGCAAAAAAAAAATGCACTGCCATTTCTCGGTTTCTTAGTCCAGCGGTCAGCCTGTCTTTGCATTGATAATGACAACGTAACATTTGCTGCTCTACTTTCTCTTCATGGTAATCAGTTCTGTCCGCTAATCACAGTCACAGATATTCATATGCTCGCACAAGCTTCCCCACCACTTCTCTCCATGCGACGGTTCTCCGTAACTTGGGAACAGAGACGACGCTCGTCCGCTATCTAGTGATCAATGATTGACCGCTGCGTAAAATAGAATTTCGTTTACATTTCCGTGTTTTCGAACGTATAAAAATTACTGAGTCTGGTTGTTTAGAATGTTGTTGCTTAAACTATTCAAAAAAACATACTTATGTGCTTAATTAACTTGAATACGTGTGGGCTTTATTAGAAATCTTTCGGTTGGAACCGCCTATTAGTGCATTAATATTTAAACTTTTGAAATTTCGCTTTAACACCAGAATCAATGATCCTAACATTTTTTCTCGCTAACAGAACTCTGCAGTGAAAAAAATTAAAAAATTAATGTGCATAGTATCCCTCATCTACTTGTTGATATAAAAAAGAATATAACTTTCAAATTTATTAATTATAATGAGGATTTGCCTTTTTCAAATTTAAATTTTATTTCGCTCTCTCTATAAGTTCACTTCTACATCTTGGTGATTTTTTATTCATTATTTTTATCGTCACCATTTTTATTGTATTTATCTTATATCTTATATCTTCTTCAAAATAAATACCATGGATGTTAGTTTTTAATGTTTCGTTAAAAAAAATCTGTACGAAATGCAAGTGTGAGTAAGTCAATTTTTGAAGACCAACATGCTGAAAAATAAACGTTTTTCTATCTGGGAGTTTCTATGTATACGTATTGCAAAATAGATAAATCGAGGACTTACATATCAGCTACATATATTAGAATGTTGAAAATGAGATAAGTGCCTAGAAGGCTGACTGAGTCACAATAAAAGCCTAGAAAAGAGACTAAGTGAAAATAAGTGTGAGTAGGGATATAGTAAACGTCTTCTGTATCTTTGCGTCTAACTGAGATAAGCAGATATAGGAATTTTATAAAGCCCCGCCGAAACTTTGCTGTTTCAATTTGATATTGTGTTTTGATATTGGTATTGATTTTAAAAGACGAAATTGGTAAAACTGTTATCGACCTCGAAACATTTTACATCTTAGTAAGTAGTTGAAATAGGACGAAGAAAGGATAAAGAAATATTTATATCTAAGTTCCTAGAACCACTGTCTAAAAACCAGCACGTCTTTAACCTTGAATTTCTTTGGCAAAGGAAAAGTCTTCAAAAAGGATAACAGGAATCAGGTAAAAATGTTAAAATTGTTCTGCATCTGCATTATTATCATCATGTGCATTCCTCTCAAAAATTCTAAGGAGATATTCTGGTTAAGGAGTTTATCAAATCACATTTCACGAATGCATTTCTATCAGGTAATATCTTTGCATTTAGAAGATCGATCTAGATTTGAAAATAGAATTGGGGATCTAGTTCTTGCGATTGGACAAGAAACACCTCTAATCACTGTAAGTTTACAGAATTCAGCTGAATTCATCCTTCGAAATCTAAAGATATCGCCAGGCTTTCAAAAACCAAAATTAGTTGTTGCCACATTAGTTGTTGCAACCCAAGTTTCTGAAGACAAAGATGCAACTTCAACTATAGGATCCAACTTGATCGCTTTGATGAATTTAGTTGTTCGATTATCAGGAGAACGACGTCGACCCAAGATTCTAATTTTACACTTATCAGTCAACAAAGGATTCACCTATGAAATTTTACTCCGCAAGATGTGGTCTCAGCAATTTTTGGACGTGAGCGTCCTTGAAGTTATAATTTTTGAATCGACTGATCAGTTCTTTAGAGAGCGAGAAGAAATCTCTTCTTTGCATCACTGGAACCCCTTCACTGAAATCTACACCAGGAAGAAGTTTTCATCCAACACTAAACTGTTCCCTCGGAAAGTAGACAACCTGAACGGTTATCAATTGAAAGGAGGAGTCTATGAACTTCTTCCTTTTATTAAGATAATAAAGAATGCTACAAATTCCCTTAAAGTTCAAGGACCTAGGGCAGAAATTCTAAAAGCTTTCTCAAAAAAACTCAATTTTAAACTGATCCATGTACTACATGAACCTAAAAATCTGATAAAAGGAAAATTATTCTACCAGCTAAAACGCCACGAACTTCAGTTTATAGGAGTTGAAACAAACATGTGGGATCCTCGCGAAACAGATCTGGAACAAAGCACATTTACTGGATATGGTATAGGAACAGCATTAGTGCCCATTTTTTCGAGCAATACAATTTCCTTAACAAGCCACTTCATTACAGCAGGTATCTTCTTAGTATGTTTTTTGATATCAATTTGGATTGTTTCTCGCTTACTGAAGTTCGACAGGCGTTTTTGGAAATTCATCTACACTACGCAATTGGTACTCGGATCTCCGGTACCACAAAATCCTCAAAAAACCTCAGAAAGGATTCTATTTTCCTCCATTCTTCTAGCATGCATCGCTTATTCATCCTGGCTTTATATGGCATTGTCAGAAGTTACCTTGAATACACAAACAGAGCTAGAAATTTCTGGAATTAATGACATGATTCGCTTAAATCTGACACCGTCTGTGTCTAGTGTAACTTTCCAATTTCGTGTGAAGAGCATGATCGATGATTCGTTTAAAAGTTCCTAGACAAGGCTTTTATTATTCCGACGGAAGATTGTGTTACGATGTTAGAAGAACACAAAAACGTTTCCTGTTTTGTGGAGAGAAAAGAAGGGGAAGAGATGATTGAAGAACACACAATTGAACACAGGCAGCCGTTGATGAAAATAATGCAAGTAGATTTGTTCACAGAAATGCGATGCTTGAAATTTGAACAAGGGTCACCATATGTTGATCGATTTGATGATTTAATAATAAAGTACCAAGCCTCTGGACTCTATTATAGGTGGTTTCCAGATCCGACACGTCGGGACTTTGAAAGTCCACTTTTAGATAAATTCGATGCATTTTTTGAAGTAGATTGGAAACTCATGTTCGTATTCTTAATAGGATATGTGGTTTCAGTTTTCATATTCATCACTGAAGTGATTGTAGGAAATGTTAAGCCCTAGTTTGTTAGTAAGAACGAATTATTGCCTTGCCGTCTGGACAAGCATCTCAAATTTATTTTAAAAAATATTCCAATGAAACTTCATGATACTCTGAACTTATTTCTACAGAAAAAATATTCTCTAAGATGCAAAACAATGTAATAGGTGACGAATTTTTTAGACATATTGTATTGCACTAAGCTATCACGAAATAAAAATTATATTCTTAATTGCCTGAATAATAATAATTAACCTAAGTGAAAATAACTATAGGATAAGGATACTAAAGGTCATAATAATTAGAATTATGAATACTTTTCTACTTTAATCCAAATGCAACTTCAAGTTTTTTTATGGTTGATCATTGCTGAATAAATTTCGTTCCACTTACATATTCTGCGAAAACAGAAGTTTACATCGCCAACGGAATATTTGTGTCCTAAAATTCAAACAAGTAATTCTCAATTCTTTGAATTTCTCTGACAAATGATAATTCTTTACAGAGTGTTCTAGGAATCAAAGCACAATGCTAAAATGTTTCAGCATCTAAATTAACATGGTACTATAAATTGGTGATCTAATTCTTATGATTAGAAACAAAACTTTTCTAATTACAGCAGACCGCATTCTTTCTTGCAACCAAGACGTCTCAAACATAACAAATACAAAAGTATTCAATTAAAAAATAATATTGCAACGAAAATTAGTCACACTATCACTATATTAACTAATTTGTGAAAAAGATATTATTCTCTAAGATACACAGAAATTTAATATTTGACAAGAAATTTATTCAAAGTATTTTAAGCGTTGCTTATACTATGATCAAAGTCAAAACTCAAATGGGACCATGTAATTGTTAGACGATTTTTTTGGTATCAAAACTAACCTTACAATGGTAATTCTGTGTATGTATAAATTTGAATTCCTCTTAAAAATGTTCTGCAAGATGAAATAGTTTTGCCGAGTTTTCAAAATACGGGACTAATAATTACGGAAACAGAAATTTCTCAAGAAATGAAGATTTTCGAAAATTCAAATTTTCGGAAGAAAAAAATAACGAAAAAGTTTATTGCAAAAATTTAAAAACTTTAATTTTTAAATTTCCGACAATAGTAATATACCGAATTTTTAAGATCCCAAAAATAGTAAATTATAAATTACAAAATTTTTAAAATTTCTGATAGTAGGTAATTTCCGCAAGTATAAAACATCCAAATTATAAAATTCCCAAATCTAAACAATAAAAAAATTGGAAGTTTAAAATTTCTAATTCCACAATACTTTAGCTTTATATTTTAAAATTAGAAACATCTGGACAATTTCGACAATAAATCGAAAGTAAATCGTGAGGCTTAAAATTAAAAAATTTAGATTAAAATATTTGAATATTATGGTTTCAATTTTTAATTTTTGATTGATCTTCGAAATCGTTTCACAATTTTTAGTTTGAGGGACTGGTAATTAAACAATTTCGAATTGAAATCATCCAGCATAAATTCAAAACAATAAATAATTAAGAGAATAATTTCTCAAATTCATCCCTTAAAAATTATAAGATTTTAGAACCAAGCATTAAAAATTAAATTACGTTATATTGAAAAATATTTTAAAATCTTGAACATTTCATACTCAAAATAAAAAAAAAACTATTTCGAAATAAAAAGATTTAAAATTGTGCAATCTCATACACTGAAATCATACATAGTAACTTTGTTCTTTATTTATTCTTAAATAACTAATTTTTAATATAATATTTATATAATTGAATGATTTTTATAATTTTAACTGATTTTGAAAAATTAATTAACAATTTTAGAACTGTTAAAACTGTGATATTATAGAAAATTATTCTTTCTTTAATTTTTAATAAAGTTAGGATTCATTTAATTTTCAACGCTCCGTATGAGGATTTTTAAATTTTTAATGTTTCCCATTTAAAATAATTTCACATTGAACGTTTTTTAAAAGAATAATTCAATTTAAAAGCTAAAAAAATCGCAATTAATCTATTTTGAACGTTAAAAATGACGATGCAATAATTTTTGGAACATTTTTTATGTTATAAAAATTTTTAATTTTAGAATTTCTGAAACGTTGACTTAAAAAATGCAATTTCTAATTGTAATATTTTAAAGTTTTTAATTTCGAATAATTTAACTTTTAACACTTTAATTTAGAAATAATACAATTTTAATTTCTTGTAATTTTAAATGATCGAGATTTTAATTTTCAATGCTATGAATTTGAAATGATACAGTTTCAAACTTTTTTAAAATGATTAAACAGTTTGAAAACACTTTCGATTTAAAATTATTTATTGTTAAATAATTCAATTTAGAATTCATACAAGTTCAGTTGCTTTTAATTTTGTTTGAAATATTGTTTCTATATATTCTATATATTCCATACATATTTTTTATTTAAGGCGCTTTTGATTTCAATTTCAAAAATTTCAAAAATATTTTTGGTATTTTTATTTTCATTCGGGAATTTTTATTTTTCGGAAGATTTTTGTTTAGGTAATTATGTTTTCTGAATTTTATTATATTCGGAAGTTTTAAAATTCGGCAAAATTATGTTAACTATTTTGTAAAAATTATGAAAGATTTTTGATTGTATCAAAGAATTTGATATTGGAAAGTATTGAAGCCTATTTTTTGTATGCATTTTTCTGTAAATAGGTGAATCGATAATTCATCAGTTTTCTCGAAAAAATCCTGTTAAATTATGGTGACAGATGCTAAAGACTAACAATCGCTGAGCCCATGGCAATTTTAGCAATACTAAAAACTTTAGAAAAAATAAAGCTAAATATATATTTTCTAATCTAACTAAAACTTAAATTCTTTTTATGTTTGACAATTATGCACTAATAATCGATCCATTTGGACATTTTATATTATATTTAAATTGCCAAAGGATCATCCATGTCAAAGAATTCAAAGAAGCAAGTGTTAATTCTTTGAACTTCTCTGACTAGTGATAATTCTTCCAAAATTGCAGCAAAAATTAGGTAGCAATTTTAAAATTGTCTGCTTTTGCATTATCAGACAATGTCTTTTTGCCTAGAAAATAAATCTAGATTTCAAAGTCGAATTGATGATGTAATTATCACAATTGAGAAATAAACTCTCCTAATCACGGTAAGTCTACACAATTCGAGTAAAATCATCCTTCCTGATCTGAAGGTATTTGCAGCTTCACAAAAACAGATAGCAACCACATTATTTGTTGCAATCAAGACGTCCGAAGAATATGAAAAACCGTTAATTATAGCATCCGGCTTGATCGCTCTAATGAATTTAGTGATTCGATTATCAGGAGTATGAATTCGACCCAAGATTGTAATTTTACACTTATCAGTCAAAAAAGGATTCACTTAGGAAAATCTACTCTGCAAGATGTGGTCTCAACGTTTTTTGGACGTTAGTGTCCTTGAAGTTGTGATTTCGAAATCGAGCGACCAGTTTTTCGGAGAGCGAGAAGAAATTCCTTCTTTGTATCACTGAAATCCCTTCATTTAAATATACACCAAGAAGTAGTTTTCATCTAAAACTAAATTCTTTCCTTAAAAACTTTATAGCTTAAATAGTTATCAACTGAAAGCGGGAGTCTTTGAACTTCTTCCTTTCATTAAGATAACACGAAATGCTACATACCCACTGAAAGTGGAAGGACCTGGGGCAGAACTCCTAAAAGCTTTGTCAAGAAAGATCAACTTTAAACAGATGAACGTACTACATGAATATGGGAATCTGACAGGAGGGGGATTACTGGACCAGCTAACTAATGAGCCACCAACTTCAGTTTATGGGATTCAAAACAATCATGTAAGATCGTCGCGATAAAACTCTGGAACGAAGCACATTTACAGGAGTTACTGGAGGAACTGCATTGGTGCTAATATTATCGAGTAACATAACTTTCTGTTACATTATTTATTTCTCGCTTTTTTTAAAGCAGACCAAAGTATTTATTAGCATTCGAAGTACGCTTCTGAGTAACAGAGATAGTTTCCCCATTATTAACTTTTACTTTCCTTCCCTTAAGTTTAAATCAAGAGACTTTGGAGAGTACGATAATTTAATGTGCCCTGTTCAGGAAATTGTTACTGAGTATGCACGTCGACACCAATCCTAGGAGGACAGTAAACCTGAAACGAATTAATTTGTTAGATATGCCGATATAAAAAAAAATCTTGTCTACTACTTGAGGTTCCCAATTGATATTAAATTTAAGCTCGCTCTTTTCCAATCTAAGCCCCAGAATCTTAAAATAACTGTCTAATAAAACTCCGCTCGAAACATAATTTTCTCTGGCCTCAGTGTCGATAGTCGCTCTTAACTGGAAGGTCTTCATTTTGACTTTTTACTTGGTCAAAGTACAGACTACTTTCATCTAAATAAGAGGGTCCACAGAAGCAAGAACAGATTTGCATGTGAATTTTATTTTTGGTTATCATCTTTTTATGTTTCTCTCGGCTCTATTAAGGTAGCTGTCTGTAAAGATTACCCTTCCCACGGAAATGACCGTTGCTTTTAAATCAGTGTTGACTCTACAAACAGTCATTCATTCTGTACAATTTAATATGCAATAATTTCCAACAGAATTTCGTCCTCTTTTCCTATCAATTACAGGTCTTTCTTCGTGAAAGTGACCTTTAATGTAATAATCGAGCATTTTTGTTCAACTCTCTTAGAAATCTTACTTCTTAGCAATTGATCATCTTTTCAAAAGGAGTATCTAAGTCCATCTTGGGAATTTTATTAATTCTCAAGACTTGTTAACACTCGCTTTAAAAAAAAAAAACTAATCCTCCATCCGCAATATTTTAGGACAAACAAATTTCTCCTTTACATTAATATTGGACGAGCTACCATATGGCGGGTAAAAGATTCAATATGTCAGGTATCAATTATGAATTTCCATGAAAATGTGTGAGAGATCTCATAGAGAACCTTTCGAAGACGTGTCACTCTTTTGCGGATTGACAATCATTATTAGGACAACAAGTGAGATTCGCATCACTTTCACCATTTGCAGTATGGACAGGTCAGACCACCACTTTTGAATTCCCCCTCGAGAAAGGTAAGAGAAAAGTGGGAAAAAAGAGCACTCTAGTCTCTCACCATACTGCCCGATGATAAGGCTTTATCATAGATTTATTATTACGTTTAGTATTTCGTCACTAATAAACGAAATGAAGTTAAAATCCTGGCATCAGTCATTCCCTTTGCAATTACATGCAAATGTTCTTAATCTGCTTACGTCAGCTTTGGCAAACGAAATTCCCGGAAGATCGATGCCTTGGAAGTATCCTATCGACTAAACGCCAAACGTGTCACTCTCTGGAGTGATAGACGTCGACTGACTATCGTCCGTTTCATTCCTTAACAAAAAACGTTTTGATATCGATTTGGATTGTTTCTCGCTCAATGAAGTTGGATAAGCGCTTTTAGAAATGCATCCACACTACGCAGTTAGTACTCGGTTCTCCTGTGCCACATGATCCTCTAAAAACGTAAGAAAGGATTCTATTTTGCTGCAATCTCCTAGCATGCATCGCTTATTCACCTTGGCTTTACGTGGCATTATCAGGAGTTACGCTGACCAGCGAAACGGAGATACAAATTTCTGGAATTAATGATATGATTTGTTCAAATCTCACACCATCTATATCTAACGTACGAATGAAACTCGCTTGATCACATTGAATTTTCAAAATTCCAGCGAATTCATTCTTTCAAATATTCAGTTATTTTCAGCATTTCAAAAAAGACGGAGGACCGCATTATTCGTTTTAAGCAAGGCGTCCGAAGAAAATAAAAAACTAGTACTACTAGATACTACTAGAAACTAGCCTAGATACTACTGAAAAATAAAATTGGGAGTTTGGCAACTCTTGTAATCCAGCGACTTGGAGCTAGTTATGGGTTGGATCTTTTTGATCAGGCTGACAGTACAGTGCCACTCCTAGGCGCGATCCCACGAAGGTCCCTGCTGGTAGCGCTTTTAGGTCCATTCGCGTACCTGCAAGCGGCAAATTTGCTCCCCTCAGGTGAGGCACCTTGGTCTTCTTAGCTGGAACTGATTTTACAAAGGAACCTTTATCGCGTTCCTTTGTGAAATTTGCAAGTAGTAGTAGGTTCCGATATGAAATCAGTTTAAGCTAAGAAGACCAAGGTGCCTCACCTGAGGGGAGTAGATTTGCCGCTTGCAGGTGTATGAATGGACCTGAAAGCTTTACCATTAGGGACCTTTGTGGAAGATCTGCTCTTAGTCTCTCTCTACCCGTGGAATAGGCAGGAAGAGATGGGAAAGGAACGGCAAGGACACACTTCACCTTGATTGCAAAGAACACTTGCATGCTCTTCTCCCAGTTATTGACCTGTCATCACTGGGCGGCTTTTCGAATTAATTAATTAATTAATCAATAAATTCTCCAAGGGCTATATGAACTCCTCCATTTACCTAAACTACACATAGATTGACTACACAAAGAAGAATTTCTCACCGAAAACTTAACTCTTTCCTCAGAAACTTTACAACATGAACGGTTATCAACTAAAATCAGGTTTCTATGAATTTCTTCCTTTCGTTACGATACCAAATAATGCAACATACCCTCTTTAAGTTCAAGGACCTAGGACAGAACTTCTAAAAACTTTATCAAGGAAAATCAACTTTAAACTGATAACCATGCTAATTGAAGCTGATATTATGACAGAAAAGTTAATATTAAATCAACTAACTCGCAAAGATCTTCAGTTTTTGGAAGCGAAACAAGCATGTGGGATCGTAGCGGGCAAACTCTGGAACAAAGCTAATTTACTGGATTTGCTGGAGAAACTGTAACGGTTCCAATAATATCCAGCAATACATTGAAGTTCGATAGGCGCTTCTGGAAATTCATCCACACAACGCAAGTAGCACTAGGCTCTTCTGTGCGACAAGATCCTCAACACACCTCACAAAGGATTCTCTTTGCCTCTATTCTTCTGACCTGCATTTCCTATTTATCCTAGATTTATATTCCATTAAAAGAAGTTACCGCGAACATCCGAACAGAGCCACAAATTTCTGAAATTAATGATATGATGCATTTAAATTTGATGCTATCTTTCTCTAATGTTCCATGGTACATTGACGCGAGGAACCTGGGCGATGACTCGTTGCAGAAAGTACTGGACAACGCTCTTAGTATACCGACGGAAGATTGCATTCAGATTTTAAAAAAAATTTCCTGTTTCGTACTGAGACAAATAAGGGAATGGATGATTCAAGAACACAGAATTAAATACAGCCAAACCTTGATAAAAGTGACGGCAGAAGATTTCTTCACAGAAGTGCGATGTTAAAAACTTAAACCAGGTTTGCTGTATGTTGAACGATTTGATTTTTTAATTATGAAGTTACCAGCCGTCAGAGTTTATGATAAGTGGTTTCCAGATCTTATTTAGTTTCAGCTTGTTTCGTTATCACTGAAGTGATTATAGGAAGAATCAGATTTAGGGCATTTTAATTTTGAATGTACTAATAAAAATATTCATAAAAACTCTTTTAGTAATTTTCGAAGGAAGTACTCGTTATCGGCTTCTTTAATTCAAGCTAAAAAGACAATTATATCATTGACGTATAAATAAATAATATAATGTTTCAAGAGTTAGCCACAATTTTATTTCTCGCTTTTATTCTTTCGACAGTGGCGCACTTTGAACTCTCGACTAGGCAACCAAAGCTTCTTTTTTTGAGAATGAATTCCTAGGAAATTAGATTCCTTGGAATGGAATCCGAACTAATAACTTGATCCAGTTATTAGTTTGGAATCCCTAGTTTCGATGCCCTAGTTTTTAAGGGGGTCTTCTGGTTGAATCTCTAAAAAAGGTAATTTTTTCGGCATAGAAAGAATACATTAACTACTTTTTCATTTGTTTAAGAAAATATAATTGGTTTAAATAATTACTGTTCCAAAAATACTTTTCAAATCGTAATTAATTGTATGTGCTCTATTATATTTTATTCCTTTGGTTATCTTGAGAAAATAAAAATTGTTTAAATGAATAGAAATTTGTTAAAATCAAAATTAATGTTTTAGAATTATGTAATTGTTCAACAAAAAGTAGCATAGTATATAAATTTAAAAAAAGTGGCCATCTGTGTCAAATTTACTTCTACTTTGATAAATAGTTAGTTCATCCGGAAATACCTTCAAAATTTATATTTTTTAAATATTAAAATATAAATCTGTCAATCATACTGCATTTACTGTAATGTTTTCGCTATAATGAGATTAACTTCTATAGTAAAGTATGCACAACTTATTCTAGTCTTATAATATTTTCTGGAAAATCTAAAAAAAATGTATCCTATCGCTTTCCTGGAAAACCAACCGGGACTTTTTCTTTAAAAACAGGGTAATTAGTGCGCACGTAGCTCACAGTGGTCTAGTTTTTTTAATGATGGAAATTTATTCACGTAAATTTATATGATCTTAGTTGGCTGCAATTTTGAAAACAATCGATATTTGAGCATTCGCACCATAATCGCACGTGGACACAAAAGAAAATTTCCAAAAATAGTTGTTACCTAAACACGTACCTTACACTAGATTTAAATTGACGCTGTGTCTTTTTCACAAACGGTTTTTAATTTTTTAATAAAATTATAAAGACAATGTTATTAATAATTTAAAAATAAGTAAATTTTATTTCAACACATAGGAAAATTCCTATTTCTCCACATTAATCCTCTCGACCCATGATAAAAGTGTTCCGTGTAAAAAGGAATAATTTAAAAAATTTCAAACTACATAAATTTCAGACTCCATTAACAACCCTAATAGTGCATTGTAGCAGGGTTTATTGTAGGGAAAAGAAAAATAATAAAAGTTATTGTTTTTTTAAAAACGGGCACTTTTCTAATCAGACAAGTGTCGACAAAACTGCAAGGTTTCGAAAATTCAGGCGGTAGTAAAAATATCGAATTTCAATTGTTCTGGAAAAAATTTTTTCATGACCAGTTAGCAGTAAGGATAGTGAAGTTTACAATAATTTAGGCAATGTGCTGCCTTCAATTCCCTATATATTTTTGCATCTAAGTAAGCCTCTTATTGATTCTGATGAACAAAATTTGTAGGGAAAAAACGCATATCTTCCAATCTAACTGCAACTTCAATTTCTTATGCTTGATAACTGCTGACTGATAATCGATCCATCTAGATAAAAACCAAAATTTACATAGCCAAGGGAATATTCAAGCCAAAGAATTCAAGCAAGCACGTCTTAATTTTTGAAATTTCTGTACCAAATGATAATTACTTAAAAACTGTTCCAGAAAGCAGGTAACTATGGTAAAATGTGTCTGCATCTGCTTTATCGTCATCCTATGCATTTCTCTCAGAAATGCAAACGAGAGATTCTGGTTAGGGAGTTTATCGAAATATATTTCAGAAATACAACCTTATCAGAAAATGTCTTCTTGTCTAGATAATCGATCAAGATTTCAGAATCGAATTGATGATCTAATTTTCACGATTGGAAAAGAAACTCCTCTGACCACCGTAAATCTGCAAAATTCTAGCGGATTTATTCTTCCAGATCTACAGATACTTCCAGAATTTCAAAAAACACAAGTGACCACATTATTTGTTGTAATTAAGACCTCTAACGAAAACGAAAAAACTGCTATTATAAACTAGAACTTGATCGTTCAGATGAATTTTGTCATTCCATTATTAGGTGTCCAAATTTGACTCAAGATGCTGATTTCACACTTATCATTCAACAAAGCCTTTACCTGTGAAAATTTACTCCGCCGAATTAATGCTCAGAAATTTTTGGATGTTATTATCCTTGAAATTGTAATTTTTTCATCCTCCAATCAGTTATTCGAAGTGCGACAAGAAATTCGTTCCTAGCATCAGTGGAATCCCTTTACTGAAATATACATCAAGAAGAATTTTTAAACGAAAACGAAGCTCTTTCCTCAAAAACTTAAGAACATGAACGGTTATCAGCTAAAATCAGGAGTTTATGAATTTCTTCCTTTCGTTAAAATACCACAAACTTCAACATATCCTCTAAAAATTCAAGAGCCTAGGACAGAACTCCTAAAAACTTGATCAAAGAAAATCAACTTTAAACTTATCAACATACTGATTGAAGCTGGGAGCATGACAGAAAGGGTTAAATTTATTAGATCAGTTAACTCGCAACGATCTTCAGTTTTTAGGAAGCGAAAGAAGCATGTGGGATCGTAGCGGACAAACTCTGGAACAAAGCACATTTACTGGATTTACTGGAGAAGCTGCATTGGTGCCAATTTTATCGAGCAATAGCATTTCCCTGACAACGAACTTTATTGTAGCAGGTGTCTTCTTGAATAAGTCTTTTGATATCGATTTTGATTATTTCTCCCTCACTGAAGTTCCATAGGCGCTTCTGGAAATTTATCCACATTACGCAAATAGTACTCGGTTCACCGGTACCACAAGATCCCCAAAAAACCTCGGAAAGGATTCTCTTTGCCTTTATTCTTCTAACCTGTATCGCTTATTCATCCTGGATTTATATTGCATTAGCAGAAATAACCTTAAATATCCGAAGACATCTAAAAGTTTCAGAAATTATTGATAGGATGCGTTTAAATTGGACTCCATCAATCTCTACTGTACCCTTGTAGATTGCAACGAGGAACATGGTCGATGATGGAGTGACGAATAGAGGGAATTTTTTAAAGATTCATTTCAGCGATCAGACACACGAAAGAGAGATGAGGGGATTAGAAGAACATGGAAGGTAGATGGAGAGGAGTTGAATGAAGATGAGATAGAGAGGCAAAAAAGGAAGTTAAAAAGGTCTCATGCAGCAGGGCTGGACGGGGTAGAGAACGAAGCATGGTTGTTTGGCACACAAGAGGTGAGGGAGACGCTAAAGGGGCTAGTGAGAAAAGTATATCGGGGGTAGGGATTCCGAAGGGGGTCGAGGGAGGGGGTGATCGTAACACTGTATAAAAAAGGGGATAGGGAGAGACTGGATAATTATAGAGGAATTACGCTAATGCATACAGCGTACAAAATATATGCGGAAGGATATTGGGGGGAAAGGCATACTGCTGGAGACGCAGGCGGGATTTACGAAAGGAAAGAGTACCATTGACAATATTTAGTCTTTGCAGCACGTGGAGGATGGAGAACTAGTTAAAAAGGGTGTTAAAGTGTACGCGTTTTATGTAGATTTAAAAGGCGCGTTACAATGGAAGAGAGGAAAGTGGAGAGAGGCCAGATCGAGAGGATGAGGGAGGTATGTAAGGAGACGCAAGATAGAGTTAGAGGAAGGGAGGGAATATCTCAAGGTTTTTGGATGAATAGGGGGTTGATGCAGGGGTGCCTGCATAGCCCAACGCTGTTTGCAATTTTAATCGCAGATTTGGAAAGTAAGATTGCGGCTAGTAGAGAGCGAAAAGACTTTAAAGGAGTTGGTGAAAAGGTTGAGAAGATACTTGGAAAAAAATAGATTAGAGTTAAATGCGCATAAGTCGAAGGTTATGGTGTTCAGAAAAGAAAGGGGAGAGATAAGGAAGGGGAGTGAAAGTGGAAGGGAAAAGTGGTACAGGAGGTGAAAAAGTTTGTGTACCTGGGCTTCCTGTTTCGGAGGAATGGGGGAGTGGTTGGTCATATCAAAGAGAGAGTGAGAAGGAAAAATGTGGTGATGAGGCAAGTGTGGGGGCTGGGAAAGAGGTTGTTTGCAGATGATTTTGTACGGAGAATAAAATTGTTTAATTCTCTAGTGATGAGAATCTTATTTTACGGAGTAGAAGTGTGCGGCTGTAAGGTAAGTGTGGAGGTAAATAGGATACAGGAAAGTTATGTAAAGTGGACTTTGCGGTTAGCATGGAATAAGCTAAACTATATTGCCAGGAGTAAGAAAGGAAGAACGAGTTAGGTTAGGGAATATTGGTGGGAGAAGGAGAACAGACGTAAAGGTGGAAGGATAAAGGTGGAAAGGGAAAGGTATTTTTGAACGAAAGGATTGCACTATATTGTCCGGAGGGAGACAGGAAGAACGAGTTTAGGGACTATAACGTGGAGCCGAGCTTGTAAATATAAGGAGAAATTTGTAGAAGTAGGGGGAAGTAAGCTGTTTAGGGAATGTTAGTGGGAGAAGGAGACCAGACGTAGAGGTGGGAGGATGGAGATGGAAAGGGAAAGTTATTTTAGAACGAATGGATTGCAGATGGATAAATTGAGAAGGAAGCATAGGGAAAGAAGGAGGGAGTATGAGTTGGTTAAAAGAAACAGCATGGAGAGAAATAAGATGGAGAAAAAGAGAAGGAAGGAGGAAGAAGAATGGAGAAGAAAAGATTGTATATAAGAGAGGCAGCAGATTTAAGAAATTTGTACATGTTTTAGATAGCAGATAGGGATAAGGGATTATCTGCGGAGGCAGATGCTGGCAAGGCGAGGCAAAGCGAGAAAATAGCGTCATGTGTGAGAGGCGAGAAAGTAGCGACATGCGTGCGAGGCGATGCGAAGCAAGGAAGGCAAGGTCGGCCTGGAGATAATGTGTGAATGGATGTTAGTTTTTAAAGAGTTAGTTGCAAGAAAATTCTCTAAAAATGGAAGTGTAAACAAGTCAATTTTTTAAGTTCAGCAGGCTGAAAAATAAACGTTTATCTATATATAGGGGGCTTAGAAAGGGGAATATACACGTTCAGGATGAAAAAGGGGGACCTTAATTGATTACGTGATTGTGGACGACGAGGTGCGAGAGAAGGTCAAGAAACTAAAGTTAGAAAATTTTATAGATTCGGATCACTTTTCAATAATAGTGATATTATATTAGAAGAAAAAATTAGGGAAAATTAGAGAGAGAAAAAATAAGGATAAAAAGTAAGTACAAGCAAAAATAGCAGGTAGTGGAAATTGGTCAATGGAAGGTAAAGAACAGTTAAAGGAAGAGGTCAGGAATATGAAAATGGGAGAAGTAAATGTAAACAAGGAGATGAAAATGATTAGAGGGATAAGAGAAAAATTAGAGTGCCCAATCAAAAAAGAAATTAGTGAAAAAGGGGTTAGAAGTGGATGGGATGTGGAATGTAAACAGAAGAAAAGGAAAGTGAGAATGGAATTAAGAAAATCGAGCAAAAACATATGTAGTGGAGAAAAATATATGAGAAAAAAAGGAGTATACTGAGTTATGTGATAAAAAAAGAGGAGAATAATAAAAGGTTTGAAGAAGAGACGGAGAAATGTGAGAAATAGAGAGAAGAAAATGGAACAGAGTAAACTAGGATATTGAGATGGTGGAATGGAAAAAAATATTTTATAAAATTACTTCGAATGGCAGAGACAGAAGTTAGTAAAGGAGAAAATTATGACACGGAAACAGATAAGGAGGAAGAAATTATAGGAGAGGAAGGTATTAGGTGCGATGAAAGATGAAAAGGCACCCGGTATAGATGAGATTCCAAATAAAGTATGGAAATATTATATATAAGGACAGAATTCAAGGAATGGGAATGAATAATGTGCAAAAGAGTATGGAGAGGAGGGGGGTGGCCAGGCTTATGAAAGGAAGGAATAATGGTTCTCATTGTGAAGTAAGACAGTTATTAGAAAAGAGACGATGTTAAGAACAATATATATGTTCTGAACTATTTAGAGATTTATAGGATTAAAAGGGAAAAAGAGGCAATGATAGAAAGGTCCATCAAGCTAGCACCTCCACAATCGAAATTTTCAAATTTCTTTGCATCAGAATTTTGGGCTTTTTTTGGGC
>JAAAKG020172859.1:0-27173 GCA_010014905.2 Druon quercuslanigerum
TAACACGTTCACTCCGCAACACTGCTCCGACCCAGGTTGCTGATCAATCTCTCTAGCAATCACCCCAAGTGAAGATCATATACACCAAAACGATCCATGCGTCTCATAACTTTGAAAGTAACAACAAAGTTCCAACGAATTTATATCTGAAATCTCGGGAACGATTCAAATCGAAGTTTCTACAATTTCCCGTAAATGGCGTCACACAACAGAAGAGATATAACCTATTCGTAGTCAGCACCTCAAAATACGTTAGTATATATGTGGTTTGAACGGGACGAGAATAGAATTAGTTATGACCGTGATTTTTACAGATTTTCAATTTTTTGGGTTTTCTGGGAGATAATATGAAACTTTTTGGGTATTCCTCCTAATGATATTTTACTTTTGAACTAGAAAGGAGATATTCCAAAATGTTTCAAAACTATTTATTTCACAACTCGGAAAATTGTAATAAACATGTTAAAAAAAGTCTTTTGAAATTAAAACATTTTGAAAATTTTATAACAATAAAAAACAATGTTTATGCTCTAAACAAATGGTATTCTAAAAAAACTTTTTCAACTTGAATAATTTCATAAATTAGGACGTTTTTTTTAATTAGGACGTATAGAGTAGTGATATTTCTTAAATAACCCGATTTTTATAATTCATGAAAATTAAATTGGAAACGTAAATCTTTTTTAGTTTTGCTGAAATAAATTTTTTAGATAATCGATTAAGATTGTTGATGAAAATTAGATATGAGGATTTAGTGAAAATGAACGCATTTAAATTAAAATTGCTTTGTAATAAGTTTGGCGCGTGTAAATAAATAGTGGTCAAATTATAGAAGGAATTGATCGGGATGAACAAATTTGGTCCAGAAAACCCCGGGAATTTCAAATTCTCTGATCACTAGACACCCTCATAATGCATAAAAACGGTTTTATGTGAAAATTATATTTTATGTGCTCAGGCCATTTTTATTCCCTATCAGTCATTGAATAATCGATTTGCTTCCAAGCTTCATGTATAGAGCGAAGACTCCATTGTTTCGGAAGTTCAAACCCGATACTTGTAGCTATATCGCATCGCGACCTCGCTGTAGCTTCTGAACAGATTACAATAGCACGTAATACGAGGTACACACGTTCCTTCATCAGTGTGTGGGAGAAAAAAGACCTAGAACTCGGAAAAGGCCATATTCTCGAGGAGTTTACCCACTGTTGATAGCGCAATAATCGATGCTTCACGTAAGAATGAAATTCAGATCGAATAACCAAACATTATATGTTATTAATTGTAATGTTCACATTTACTATAATAAGTGCGAAGGTCAGAGCGTGTTAAGTAATGGAGAGTGGCGCTTTGGATAAAAAGAACAATTATTCTTTTAATGGCAATAAACAATTTTACTCATTCTTTTACTGATCTTGTAACCATTTTTAATAGTCAACACTATGCAGCAGTGTAATTGTGTTTTTAAACAGCAGATGTTTTTTTATATGGAATATCAATATTAGCCGTTATCTCGAACACTGGTTATATCTTGATACGTCGATTAAAATAATTCCGTTGTTTCAAGGAACGTTCACGGTAAATATATATGTAGTTCAAACAGAAAAGTACTAAAAAACACGACAAAAATTGGTTAGTTGGACTTAATATTCAGTTTGTAAGATATGGTACAGTATATTTTATTAGTTGGCACAGAAATTTCATTATTAGCAGTGATTATTCAGTAAGAACCAGCAACTAATAAAATGGTTGTCCCAGAGAAAAAATTTCATTATCATACCTTTTCAACGAAATAGTTAAACCACGTACCATTAATTTTAGTGAATCAAATCACGTATAAATTTTTGGTTAGTAAGAAATATGGATAAATGAAATAAATTTTAATCAAATTTTAAAAAATGACAAAGGCTTAAAAACTGGTTCTGCTTTTGATTCAACTTATTTTCATTTTCAATAGGCCCTTTTATTATCTGTTTAATTGTAATGTATAGTGCTAAATAAATTAAAAATTTCAAACCTCTGTTATTCTATTGGGTAAGGAAAGTAAGGGAGAATTCAGGGATTTACACAAAAATCTTGCAAAAGTCATCATTTCTGTAAGAGGCATTTCAAACTGCTATTTCGGTAGAAGATTTATCAGGTTGGCTGATATATGAATCTGTGTTTGAAGCCTGGTGTTTGTGTTGTTAAAAATTAATTTTTTTTTACTGAAAATATAACCAATTCCGTTAAAGACTCATTCTTTTAGTTGAAAATTCATCTCTTTGGTGGAAAGTTGAATTATTTTGTTAAAAATTGACATTTTTTAATGAAAATTCAACTACTTGCGTAAAAGTTGATCTTCGTTATTAAAAACTTTTCTTTGGTTGACGGTTCATTTCTGGTTGTAAATTGAACTTTTTGTTGTTAAAAATTAGTTGTTGCTTTTTGTTTGAAATTAATTTTGTACATTAAAAATGTTAATTCCTGTTTTAGTTGAAAATTGATATCCTTAGTTGTAAATTCGTCTTTTTGGTAGAAATATAATCTTTTGGTTTCATTTTTCCTGTTTTTTTTTTTGTAATGTAACTGTAGGGTTGAAAATAAACTGTTTTGTTGAAAATTCGCCTCTTTTCCTTTAAATTTGAACTATTTGGTTGTAAATGCAACTAAGTTTGCATCTGTTGGTTTGAAAATGCAACTGATATTTTGATTGAAGTTAATCTTTTTACATTCTCGTCAGAGAAGGAATTAGATTTTTGTAAAATTTGACTCCCCCAGTTTTTGTCAAGTGTCCACGTTTTGTGACCCCCTGAATCCGTAAAACAGGTTTTTATGAATGTTTCTGTCTTCATGTATGTGTCTGTCTGTTGGCACGATAACTTTTGAAAAAATCATTCCATTGGGTTGGACGATTTAATTCGACCATTTGGTTGGAACTTCATCTTTGTAGGTGGAAAATTAAAGTACTTAGTTCAAAATTCAAATTTTTTGGTTAAAACTTTTTTAAACTTTTGGTTAAAATTTTTTACTATTTTGTAAAGTCATTTTTTTGTCGAAAATTCAACTGTTTAGTTGGAAACTCTTTCTTTTGGATTGAAAATTTATCTTTTATAGAAGAAAAGTAATCTTTTTGATGAAAATAAATAAGTAAGTTTGCCATTTTTAAATCAGGGAAAAGTTTAGGAATTTCGAGAATGAAGTTGCTCGGCTATCCTGATTTCTGCTATATATAATATCTTCGCGATCAATTCTGCTCCTAATTCCTACTTTAAACATTGAACCAGTGTCGTTGGTTCGTTTCTAACAATATTGGTAGCTAGATTAAAGATAAATATCGCTGGTTCAGCTATAAATTTTTTTCATTGTCGATCGTTGCGGCACCTAATATCGTCATACATACGGGTATTCTCCTCCCTATTACAGTCGCTATGTTTTATTTATGTAAGTACAATATTCTCTCCCTACATATAAAGCTTTTTCCTTTTTCCTCATGGGCTTGCTTTTTTTCGTATGAATAAATTGTCATTTTCCTAATGTTGAGTTTAGTACCGCATTCCTTGCGGAGGTGGCAGTAACAGTTAATTATGCATACATCCTGCTTTAATAGAATTTAAAGCTCAAACTTTTGACGCTTTTTAATAATTGTCAAATCACTATATCGCTAATTGTATCCCTTTTTTCTTAAATTACCACCTGGCAGGGAGGTATAACATTTAATATTCGATATATCAGAAAAGCGTTCTTGAGTCAGGAAATCGTGGTGTATAAGTAACAAGTATTGGTCAGTTATAATTGAATATGATGCAAGTGGGTCACATTAGCCACGTGCAGGGCATCAAGAGTCAATTAGGAGTTGTGACCGCAAGTCGGAGTTGAACGATTGTAGTGAACGTCTATGAAGAATTCATACCATTTTTTATCAGAAGAGAAACTGAACCGGTTTCTTAAACATTTATTTTACTCTGCACTTGTGCTGATGTGATAATTAACTAATTTATTACATTATAAATATTTTCCCTCTTGTTAACAAAATGTTATGTAACACTGAGAAAAAGATTTTTTTGAATGAAACATGAAAAAAGTTTATTTAATTTTAATAAATGAAAAATATCTACCTTATTGATTCAAACAAACAATTTGTCCAATACGATTTGTTTGATTTAAATACAAGTATTTTCTTGAATTAAATATATACACGCATCTCCCGATATCTGGCCGCCCGAGGGTACCTTGACAGTCTTCTCTAGATACGTGGTCAGTACTATTTCGTACATAAGATATTTTCAAGTCTGCGAATTACAATGTACAATACCTACTATATTAAATGTAAAAACTTGGATGTTTCTTTGAATGTAATAATCACACATTTACAAAATAATAATAAATGAATAAACAAATATAAAATTTGTTTAAAAAAATAAAATGTGTTAAGAACAATAGGTGCCTTGTTTTACAAACGTACAATTTTATCATTTCGTCAGGACGAAAATCGAAGTTTTATTGAAAATACGTCTTTTTGGCTTGAAAATTCAACAATTTGATCAAACTTTTTTTCTGGACTCAACATTTTTTTTAGGTTGAAAATAAAAATATTTTGTCGACCATTCGTCTTCTTGTTTTGAAAATTCATCTCTTTTTGTAGAAATTTCATATTTTTTGGTGGAAAATGCAACTGTCTGATTAAAAATTAATCTGATTTGATTTTAAAAAATAAATTTGTTTTTTAAATTTACTGTTTTTGGTTGAAAATGAAACTGCTGTATAGAATTATAGAGAAAATTCGTATTTTTGCCTGGAAAATTCAAGCATTTGATCAAAAGTTAAACGAATATTTTGAATAATAAACATTCAGTTTTTTAGATAAAGATTCATCATTTTACCTAAAAATTAATTTCGTCAAATGAAAATTCTTTTTTCTTAATGTTGAAAATGGACCTATTCTAATTTTTCTTAAAAGTGCAACTTGTTTGGCTGCAAACTAACCTGCTTGGTTTGATTATTCAAGTATTTTGTTGAAAATACATTTTTTTAAATTGAACTATTTAGTAAATAAAAAAAAAGGTATTTAACCTTTTTAACTGAAAATTAACTCTTTTGTTGACATTTAAAAAAAAATATAATTCTTCCATCTCTAAACATTCTTTTCATCATTTTCTGGACCTTTTAGTTAAAAAAATTAACCATTTTGTTGAAAATGTATTTAATTTGTTGTAAATTCGTTTTTTTTAGTAGAAAATAAATCTACTTGGTTGAAAATGTAACTTTTTGTTTAAAAAAGAACGTTTTTTGTTAAGATTTTGTCCTTTTGGTGAACATTAATCTTCTTTGTCCATAATTTTTTTCTCTTGTTGACTGAAAAATCGTTTTTGCTTTAAAAATTAAACTCTTGTCGATAATTCGTCTTCTTGATTTGAAAACTCATCTCTTTCGGTAGAATGCAACTCTTTGGTTGAAAGTAAATCTGTTTTGGTTAAGGATTCAACTGTTTTCTTGAGAATTGGTATTTCTGGTTCAATTCCACTCCCCTCTAATCGTCTTACGTTATTTTTGAATGACCCCTGAATAAGTTCACGAAGATCTAGTCCACAAAAATTATATGTGATGGGTGGGAGGGGGATAAAACTTACGGGCACGATTGCATGTATTTTAAATCTTTAGACAGTAGTTAGCTTCTTTGCGTGGTTCGAAGGGTGAACGAGGGCTGAACGATGAGTGGGTGGTCGTCTACCAGTTCCACGTGTAGGTTGAAGGTTGTTGCGACCCAGAAGCCACGACCTTTGGGCTTCGAGTCAATTTAACACTGCAGGACGAACAGTCCGTTTACTGTCAGTAATTACAGGGGGTTCTCATTGTCCACTGATTAATCCAGTCGCGAGAACTAATAAATCCTTCTTAGTCTACTTCGTATTCGATCGCCATCGTAGGACTTTCAGTTAATTGTTCATTGAGCTTTTTCTCGTTTTGAGTTTCGACTCCATATACCTTGATATAATAACTGCTAATGTAAGACCTCATCGACACGAAGGTTGGAATTAATTGATTGCACTGCCTATTTAATACATTGTGATTATTGTCAAGGTCGAATATTTTGTATCGCGATTCATTTGACGCATTTCAGTAACGAGACGTGTTGCTCTATTAAAGGAGTCTGTAGATGGATGCTTTCCTTGTCATCCCCGTGTGCCTTTAAGTACCGATAAAATCACAATTGTAGAGTTTAAAGAGGAGTTTCGATTCGAGTACATTGTGGTGCATGGTTATAACAAAATATATCGTTTGTTGGTGTATAAAAAAAGTATTTTACATTGATGAACTTAATTTTTTTCACGCTCAGATTTTTTTGCTCACGGAAAGAATAAAGGTGATAATGGGATTTAAAGAATTTGTTATTGGATATTCTACAATAATTTTAAAAGTTTTAAGTGAATTTGAAATAAAAGTCTTCAAATTAAAATGTATATACACTGGAACAGCCGCTCTCACTTATGTCCTCTCGCACTTATATCCCTGCCATAACTCAATTATATTCGCATGGCATCCATCCACCACCTCGCAGTACCACGTGACAAGCAAACTAATCAGCGCGCAGCGTGGCCATTTCTCCTTCGCTGAGCAGCATTGGTGGGATCCCCTCCCGAGAGGATATAAATGAATGTTTACGTTCTCGGTCGTCGGATATAAGCGCGATTCTCGTGTATTTTCCAAATACCAGCTCTTTAATTCCATAAACTTAAAAATTTACACTACACCATATCTGCCTTAAAAAAAGTATCGCGAAATTCAAGTAAAAAATTATAAATGGCTGAATTGTAATTCGACTTGAAGCAAAGAAAGATTTGCTTTCGAGCAAATAAAACTGTTAAGAGACGATTTTGTAAAGCGAGAATTGTAACATAATGCTGTTTTGTGTGAATGCGAATTATTCATGCACCTCAAATTATTATTCATTGCATATTGCCACTCGTGTTTAGCGTATTAAAAGTATTATCTATTTTTTAGTAAGTTAATTAAATGTTTAAATTTTAAGCATTGGAATTTATTAACTCAACTTGTTGCACCATCTAGTGTCAAGTGTATAAAGAATGCATTTTAATTGTTTGCCAGGGAAAAGTCAGGAGATTTTTGTAAGAAGTACTTAAAATATATGCCAAGGATATAAAATTTGAAAATTTTATATTTTAATTTAAAATTTTTGATATATTCCGCTTGAATAATATTCTATGTTAACAATATAATATTCTTTTTAGTAATTTATTTTCCTTGTAAATATTTTTTATTTTTATTTATTTTTTTTCATTTGCTTCTTCCTGAAAATGATATTTTTTGTTAAAATTTTTGCTATTCGTTTACAAACTCAATTTCGGGAGCAAATTTTTATTTTCGTCAAAAATTGAAAGTTCGATTTTTAATCGCTATCGTAAGACGATTTGCAAAACCTGTGAAATTGTAGCCGCAACAATTATTGGGTGATTTACTCGGAATTGGTTCACTTTTTTATATACAAACTTTTTTACCCAGATGGAAGAATAGTGATGGTCATGGGCGTAGCAGGGAGCAGTGAAGAAAGTACAGGAGTAGAAGGGGCAATTTGCTGTTAGATATCTCGTTGTGGAAACCATTTAAAAGTGGAAACCATTTAAAATAACACGATGGATCGGTAAAATCTACTAGACTACTTACCAGACATTGAGTAGGAGTAACGAAATTCTGCCTGAAATTTACCAGATGCGGCTAACTATTATTAACATCTAGTTGGCCCACTAGACCTTTTTCTCCGTGCAGTATCTCTGGTGTAAATTTTTATTCAAACCGAAGATTACAGTCCTTATCGCATTCCGTAGCCTAGGATGTTGTATTTGTGGTAAATGTCACTTTAAGATTGCAAGCTAACACATCTATTCCCTCGAAAATCGATAAGTGTTTTTAATCTTTAAATGTTGATTTCGATTTTACAGTACGTTTTTTCGCTCTCCTGAAAAATTCCGATTTTTTTGGTAATCTATTTCTGTACTGCCACCCTTCATTTCTCCTTTGGGAATGAAAATTCATTTTTCATTCATTAATCCCTCAAAGTATCTTAATTAGTGTATCTTATTTTATCATAGATCGATACCTTTGAGATACCTCACTATATATTTGTTAAGTATTTTGGATTGAATTCGAATGAAAAATAAAGTAATTAAGATACCTTATTATATTTTCGAAAAAAAACTTTAATGTGCGAGGGGGCGTGCCACCCTTTCAATATTATAATTGTATAAGTTGAAGTGGACTGCATGTGCATATATACCGGACGGCAAAATTGAGTGTGTTCCCTTTTGTGCTTTTGTGGCATCTGCTACCGTGTGGTGGCGCTCTTGTACGAGTCGTATGCTGTTTCAATTGTGTCGGCTGTTTAATATGAAATGCAATTGATACCTTTAAACGGTATAATTGCTCCGGGTTTCCGTTATGATACAATAATATTCAGCATAAGTCCTACTGATGAAAACCGACTTCCCTTTCCTTACAGCACCTTGCAGTACGAATGAAGTCCTTCCATTATTAGAGCTTATGGTATCTGAATATTTTGTAATGTCGTCTGTTCTAAATATCGGCGCTTCAAGCTATACTAGAGGATTTTTATTCATCTCAAAGGAACTTGAAACCATGCATTTTTATTCTTCATCGTTTAAGCGATGTTACTTCTTAACCGTTTGCCAGGAGGATCAAATTTATAGCACCCGCATTCCACTCTACTTATAATATTATCTTGTGCTCGAAATAATGCATGGTCTTAAAATCCAGTTTATAATTTTGTTCTATCGTTCGTAAACGCATTTGTATTTAAAGATACCAGTTCTAGTTTTCCGTTTCAAATTAAATTTAGGAAAAGTATGCAGGCTGTGACAATACTAACTTTGCTCTTATGTTCTTAATTTTGTGGAGTGAATTTGACTGTATTGAAGGTTCTGGAGAGAAAAACTGTTGCTCCCTATCTTGTAGGAAGAGTGCCTCTTTCTTTCGCTTCTTTATGTTTCACCCTCCATCCTGTTCTTCAAAGCTAACCATACCTAAAGGTTCTAAAGTCCAAACTAAACTATAAAGTCTAAAGTAAGGGTGCTACAAGAAGGATATTATATGACCCTGAAGACATTAAGCGAAATAGTTTATACTTTATAGTTTATAAAAATGAAACCGAGGGGCTATTCACTGAGAATTCATTTTAGTCTCTGTCGACTTCTGGAAAGACTACTGAGACTACTCTAGCGAATACCATAGTGGCGACCCATTGTGAGTTTCGGCGATAGCAGGCACGATTTGGTTGTCTGTTTTTTTTCTCGCAACATGAATAAGTGAGAGTGAGAAAGGCACGAATGGTCGCGAGACAGAGACCGTTCTAATTTAGTCTTTTAATTATTTATTACCCAGCATTACTACAGAAGTTAATAATATTATGAAATTTTGTTACCTAATTGCATTAGCCACACATAAGTATTAATTTTAATTTAAAAAAAAGGGAGCAATAAATAAAATTGAAGGGCTAGTAAAAAAATGCGTTATAATATTATTTTTAATAAAAAAAACAATTTAAATCAACCAAACGAGATGGTTTTTCAAAAACATAACCTATTGATTTTTTACTACTAACAATGGTATTTTTAATCACGAAAAATGATTAAATTTCTATCAAAATATGAATTTCTACCAAAAGATGAATTTTTAACCAAGAAAGATTTCAGTTAACTTCTCAACGCCAAAATATGGTGTTTAAAAAAAAGTTGATTTTAAACCAAATAGTTGAATTTTATACGACCATAAATGAATTATCAAGCTAAAAAGTCGAAATTTCAACAAAATACGTTTAGTTTTCAATACAAAAGGACAACTTTTTTACAAAAAAAGTTAATTTTAAATGCAATAGTTGAATTTTTAACCAAAAAATATTGTAATATTTAGTCAAGATTAGTTGAATTCAAGCGTAAAGATAAATTTTTAACAAAAAAATGTAATTTTCTACGAAAAAAGATGGCATTTTACAAAAAAATAAAATGAATTTTCAACCAAATAGTACACTTTTCAACCCAAAAAGTATACTAAGATTACAATAATTTTATTTAGAAATTTTTAAAGTCAGGAAGATGATTTTTTTATAAGTCTGTTGAATTTTCAACAAAAAAATAATTTATAAATAAGAAATATGAATTTTCAATCAAAAAGGAAGATTTTTTTTTAAACTTTCAATAAAAAACATTTTTTAAACAAAATAGTATAAGTTTTAAGACGAAATGATTAATTTTCGACAAAAAATGTCATTATTAAATAGGAAAGATGCTTTTTCTACCATATAAGATGAATTTTCAATGTAAAATGACGAATTTTGTACGAAAGAAGATGACTTATTTAACAAAATAGTTTAACTTTTAACTTGCAAAAATGAATTTTCACGCTAAATAGACGAATCTTCTTTGAAGACAGTTATATTTTAAAGGAGAAAGTTTCTCTTTAAATAAAAAAGATGACTTTCTTGCCAAAAATATGAATTTTCAGTACAAAAGGACGAATTTTTTATTCATAACAATTACATTTCTGACGAAAAAGATAATTTAAAAAAAATTCATTTTTAAATAAGAAATAACTTTTTGTCCAAAAAAAGAAGATGAAGTTTAATTTCTGACGAAAAAAGTTAATTTGATCAAAAGGTTCATTTTTTAATCAGAAAATCACTTTATAACAAAGAATTTTAGTCTTTCAATCGAAAAGGACGGAATTTTAACAAAAAGGTCATTTTCAAATAAGAAAGATGAATTTTTTATTTAAAAATTTTTTTAAAAATGGACTATTATAATTATTTAACACGAGCTAATGAATCGAAAGTTATAATTGCATACAATTGCATCCGATCACAAACGTCGACACAAATAATGTGGACGACAATGCTAACGAAACAGAATGAAGATCGAGAAGAAGACCTTTTGCGCATGATCAGAGCCAACTCTTTCGTACGAGATCGATTGAGATCAATTTCCCGATTTCCTCCGACTTCCCGCGAAGTACGGGAGAATGCTCAGGAACTGCCGAAGACTTTGAAAGACTTCTGCTGACGACTATAAGGACGACTTTAGGATTTCGGATAAGTTAGTTGACGGTCGTCATGAGAATTATTCAGTGAATAGCCCCTCGGATAAAACATAAGAGAAATCTGTCTCTTTACACTTATTTTTCGATAGCGGGGAATTCCCGAGAGTGACCCCTCGACTATAGTCTGAGCAGGACCTGACTAGATCTGACTTGTCCGAAGGGGTATGTGTTTGAAAGGATCTCCGGCTTAGCTTAGTCATCGGCGAAGTCACCCTAAAAGACAATAAAACTTTCAATGACGATTCCTCGTTATTGTGTTGATTGTGCTATATACTTTGTCCTAATGACTTAATACCTAAATGCTACTGCTTATATTCATGAAGTGTGATGTTTTTACTTTTGTACATCGAAAATTTTTTTGTTTGTGTATCTAGAATTCTATATCTATAAATATTACATTATTCTCGGGGAATGGTGATCGATAGCTGTGGCCGGGGGGGGGGGGGGTATAATTTTTTACTCGTCGAGATTTGAAATGGTAAGCACATACATAATTTTTTACTCGTCGAGATTTGAAATGGTAAGCACATACGAGTACGGTCAGTGCTGGGATGGGCGACCGTTTTAGTTATTCTTGGTTTATCATGTTTTCACTGCGAGGTTTGATGCCGATAATGAATGTGGCCACTGGATGCCATATCGAATGTCCACATCCTGATTCGTCTGTCGGTAACCGGCTGGTCTCATTTTTTTTTGTTTTTCTGCAGTTGCGATTCTAATAAAAATCCGGCTGCAGATGGTAATGGAATAGAGAAATTATAAAAATCACAGGCATTGCTTGGAGGCTTATTGTGATAGTTAGGGGGAATTAGGAAGAAGGGAGATACAATTGGTTTCATGTCTGACGGCCTCAGGTAAATTTTTAGATGTGTAAAAACCCGAAAAAGTTATGCAGTAAAAAATCGAATCTAATCTATAAAGGGGTTGTTGTCAAGGTTACTTTGGGATTTTATATCATTATATTATATGATTATATCATACTATTGCTTGTTTCATTTATATTGCAAACTTTCCACTAAATAAAGTTCTGACTAAGAAAAACCTTCTTTTTAGTGAAAGCTGGAGTTACTGATGCTTAAAGTTGCTGCTTGTCCTTGGTTTCGTATTTGTTAATCCGTAAAACACTAAAGTATTAGACACGGAGTAAATCATTAATTTGATTCTACTGTTAAACACTTGTTTTCCTTTGTCTTCTATGTAAATTAAAGCCATTTAAAAGATGTCTAGATTAAAAATTATGCAAATTTTAAACTTTATACTGAAATTTTTGCGATTTTGATTTTTTAAATAGATTTATTCAAATTTGAAGGTTTAAAATTGAAAAATCAACTTTGATTTCCAATACCATCAAAGTTGTAATTTTAAGAATTTTAATTTATACGTCTCTAAAATTCAAGAGTTTTCAACTGTATAGATATTTGAATTGTAAATCTTTAAAGTTAAAGAGTTTTTAATTTGTACAGTTTCCATTTAAAAATTGGCCAAGTTTTAGTTTGTGCGATGAAAATGCTAGACTTTCGATGTTTTATGTTCGAAATATCTCTAATTTGTAAGATTTAGAATTGAAAACTTGATTTTTAATCTTCAAAATCATCCATACTTAAGAATCTATACATGTTAAAATTGAAGTGTTTTTAATTTTAGAAATTATGTAAGTTTTAGAATGTAAAATTATTTAACTTCGATGAATTTTCTTCGAAATTTCTTCAATTTAGAAGATTTATAATTGAAAACTGGACTTTTAATTTTCAGTATCATCCCAATTTCAGAATTTTTTCATTTTCAATTGCAAATCTTCGAAATAGAACTATTAAAAACAACATTAAAAACTACATTATTTTAAATTAAATACATAAAAATTAAAGGATCTTTAATCTTTGAGATCATTTTATTTACTGGTATAAAATATCATACTCCAGAACCGCTTTTTTAGTAACCCGCGGTTTATTAATTCCTAGAATTGCTGGCCCACCAGTTTCTCATGGAGCAGGGAGTAAGACAGTTGTGAATCTTGCTTGAAAAATACCAGAAGCGTATTGAAAAGGTGCCGAGGTACTCAGTCGAGTATATTGCGCAATATTATGAATTTTAATTGGAAAGATTTCAGACGGTCCTGACTGTTTGTTTCAATTCCCCCGATTTAGGAACAAAATCAGTGCGAGTTAACCCATGACACAGTTACTAAACCGAGAGTTGGATGTTTTAAAATGATAATTACAGATGACTGAAAACCAGTTTAAATGAAATAAAAAATATTTAAAGCTGATGTAAATATTTCAAAAGTTTTTTATATTTATGATTATTAATTACTTTTTACAGTACTTGAAATAGAAGCATGTATTTTAATTTCATAATCAGGCAATGAAAATAAGAAACCTCGTAGTGCATTTTTTTACTACTATAAGGATATAAAATCGCACATTAACATTTTTTTCTTTGCTTCTAATTCCTTCTGAAATAAAATCTTACAGTTTAATACATGTTACAGATTACTGAATGTCGATTAAAGTTAAAATTATATGAAAACCGATGTAGCTATTTTAATGTTAATATTAAAGTAGTCCGGCTACTGGGAAAGCTAGTCAAAGCTATGTCGATTATTCTTTTGTGAAATTTTGAATTAAATACAAAATTTAGCCAGCATAGCAATTAATATATTGTTCATTAAGTTTTTATGCAAAATAATACGAATAAAATATTTTTTTGAAATAATAAGAAAATGCAAATTTAAATGTTGATATGACTCGTTCTGAGTAAAAGTCATATTTCGCGCTCAGCAGGTGGCATCATAATCACATGTCGAGAAAGTAAACTTAACCTACAAGTACACAGGCAAGAAAATCATTATTTGAAATTTCGCGCACTTCCCGATCCCAGCAGTAGCTGTCTGCCAACTTAAGTCATTGCCACACCGTTCTCGTCATATTTTACTTCGGTATATTTTGCTAAAATTAAACTGAAAAACCCTGGGAGCAAGTAAAAATGAGCAGTAATTTAATTTTTAAGTTATATTTTCTGTCTCCAAAACAGTTTTCGTAATAATATTCAACGTGTTTTAAAGCCAAAAGTAACCATTTTTAGAGCCAGCTTTAGGTCCCTAAGAAAGGCATTATGTGGAAGAGGACATATTTCTCAGCCAAAAAAAAATATAATTGTAATGATTCTCCATCAGACCGATCCAATAGCCGGACTACTTTAAGGCTCTGTCTAGTGACTAATCTCTAGTCGTCCCGAAAAATGGGGGGAGTTGGAAAAGGGGGTGGACCCGAAAATCCGTCAGTAGCAATGTTTATGAAAAATATTGGACTATTATCCCGAATTTCGGGACTTGACAATTCATATAACATTAATGTACGATGTTTTATATTTATATATATTTTGTTTTGTTTTGAAGATGTTATTTTGTTGACTAGCGTGTGATAATTATTGTTGGTCGATGGAATGACTGTGTTGATATAATACTCTTTACTTATATATTTGTTTTTATAAATTAATTAATTATCAGATATTCATATGAACACATTCATTTCGTCGATCCACAATAATCATATATTTTATAATTCAATAATTAGGAAATCAAAATAAGAAACGTGTAGTAAGCGCGATATTGTTGCTAGTAATAAAACATATTTTTTTTTAACATTTTGAAATTTAAAATCATAATAAAACAATCATCTTTAGGAGTATATTTACTATTATGATATCCCAAGGGATTCAAGTTTGGACACTGGTTGGTCATGTTTTAACGGTCTCTTGCTTTTCTATATATTCTGCCCCAAGTTCCATCCACGCGCCCTTTTGCTGTACAGTGTACACCCCCCTCTTTTGCTTTTACCCCAAACCTAAACTCTCAAAGCAATCTCCACGCTCCTTCTCTTCGTCTCTCTCGTCAACTCGTCAGTCTATTCTTCTCCCTTCGAGAGAGTCGAGAGTCGCACGTAGGACTTTAAACGCAGTTTCACTGGCTTCAACCTTAACTATATAAACCTGCTTCTCAGTCTTCTACCTGACTCGGTTCCAGGTTCCTGTTTGACCCGATCCGTTAGTCTTGTTTCTGAGCAAATGGTTGCAACTTCCGCCATCGCTTTAGTTTACAATTTACATTTATATGGCTCAAGTAAAAGACGCGGTGTTGTGTCAGGTGTAGTTTGGAAGCACTCGTAAAATGTTTGATAGATGACGAAAAGCACCGTGGCGACTATGGGACCGTGAGAACGACGAAAAAGTGAGGTTAAATGCACGTTATCAGCAGACGGACACGCAATGTGCGTGCAAACCGTGCAGATGTGCGTGTGGTGACCATATCTGAACGAGATCCTTCTCGTTTGGGTGACTTCTGTGGACCGGATATCGCCAGGCAAGTGTTCTATACACCTACACAGAGAAAAATGACCAGAGCCATCTGTAATATTTACAGGTTTTATAAACTGCTTAGTGCTCATAATGGTACATACATAAGTGTTCCGGATAAAATCTCTAGATAATAAAAATCTTTCAGTCGCATGTATATTAACAGGTGCGCATACGTGAAACACATTTTGGAGGAAAGGGGGGATTATACTGGCATACGACTTTCGTAAAGAAAGTCAGATGTCGCGAAAAGTGAATTGATTTGATTTTTTATTACCTAAGTTTTTATGCTGCCAAAGAGTGGTCCAATTGAAACGCAGTCCGCGTAATTTACTTTGCCTTCTTATTTTTCTGCTGTGTTTGATCTTTGTTTTGGTTAATATTGAAATATTTTCCCACAGTGGGTATAGTTTAGTTAATATTAATCTAAATACAAATAATGTACAATTAACCCATTAACGCCCAAAATACCGAAAAACTAAGCTTAACTTTGATGATGCAGTTGTGGTCGTAAAACATGTCGCATATGTTTGAAATTCAACGTACTTATGTTTTCAAGACCGCTAAACAAGATGAAGTAGTCAAAATAATTGCTCATTTGCCAGGAAATTCAATATGGCGGTATTTATAACAAAAAACACGGAAAAATTTAAGGCAAAAAATGTTTGCTGCTGAATTTCGTATCGAAAACTTTTTTTCATGTACCATATTTGATGCACAAAAGTGCACCAACATATTGAACTTTCGAAAATTGGAAAACAACAACTTCGAAATTCAAGATGGATGTCTCAAAATGGCGAATTTGAAAAAAAGAAATTGTTATTTATATCAATCAAGTGCCAGCAATGAATTTGACTATTACCCAACCTATATATTTTTTCATGGTTTTTCGGACCACTTATTACAAATCTGGCGGCGAAATTGCAACATTCATTTGTTTAAACTATTTGTTGAAACAAATTATTCCGCAGAATTAGATTGTTCATAAGATGTATATGCTTTTCATGGGTTTTGGATTCGCTAAGTACGAATCTAGCGTCAAATTGTCAAAATCAATGTGTTAAAACAATTTTTTAAACAGTTTTTTTTTAACAAATTGTTGCAAGTGTTTTTTTTTGTTTTCTCGTACTTCTTTTTTGTTTTTCAAATTAAAAATTTGTTTCTTATTTTATAATTTTTTTGTTCATTGTATTGTTTAAAACATTGTTTTATCACATTGATTTTGCATATGCATATGCATCCTGTGAACAATCTAATTCTTCGGAATAATTTGTTTACACAAATGGTTTAAAGAAATTAATTTTGCTATTTCGCAGCCATATTTGTAATAAGTGATCCGAAAAACCATGAAAAATATGTACAGGTTCTTTGGGTAATAGTCAATATCATTGCTCTCACTTGAGGGTAAAAATAACAATTTTTTTTTTAAATTCGCTATTTTGCAACATCCATCTTGAATTTCAAAGTTGTTGTTTTCCATTTTTCGAATGTTTAAAATGTTTGTGCACTTTTGTGCACCAATTTTGTTGCATGACAAGAAAGGTTCGATACGAAATCCAGCAGCAAAAATTTTTTGTCTGCTACCACAACTGCATCAGCAAAGTTAAGCTTCGTTTTTCAGTGTTTTGTGCGTTAATGGGTTAAATTAACAATATTTATGTTAATTACCAATTGTTAGCAACTATTTGACCACTTTAGATTATAGGTATAGCACTTCAGGATATCTTTATTGATTCATTTATTAAAGGTTTAGTTAAAAGTAAACTTATATTTGCAAGTGCTAACTTTCCCGGTCGGCTAAGCTCAGTCTTCCTTCTGTGCTTGACGACCACCTGACAATTCGCATACTCTATCTTTCTCTTTCGGTAAAATGTGTATATCCTTCACAATCGAATGTAATACCGGTTTCTTATCAGTTGGAGAAGGAGCTCGTCATTTATGACACACACGTAAACATACATACATTTTCTTTGTAAGTCCTTCCGCCTGCAATGATTACAGTTTTGTTATCTTAGGGTTGCAAATATAATCGGTGTGTACCCCCACGTCCGTTCAGTAAATTTGGTCTTTCCAAGAACAATAAACTTCTTTGTACCGTTTTTATAAATATGGAATGTTATTACAATTAATAACATCCTTCGGTCATATTGTCAATAAACAATAAGACAGATTCTATATATCCTGAATGATTATTTTTCAATCTTCGTACAAAAAGTACGTACGCCACTCAAGAAGGACACTCATCTTATTTCGGGGTTTATTTAAAACCAAAAAGAAAAGTAAACTAATCTGTATGAGATTTAAATACATTATCAGACTTAACACATTTTCCCAGTTTTTTTAATTCTTACTTGTTCTTGGATTTTCAAGAAAATCCTTCTTTTTTGCCACGATATGGAAATGAGCATAACTCACTCACCGTCTAATTACTTTTAAACATCCATGCGACCAGAAACACCTCTTCGACAGGTCACAAAAACAATGTTTATCAAAACACTACCCTTTTCCAATGTCTCGTGGGTGGGGGGGGGGGTGCAACCATATGATCAGTAAAAAAATGTTGGTTAAATCCCTACCCATTTCCAACTTCTCGTTAAATATGACCATTACGATGTATCGCGGCAGACCCATATTTGAGACATCGTAGTAACAAAAGTAGCAATAATTTGAAACTTTTGTTCATCAAATCGCTTCATTTATGACGGGTGACGCGCCTATTCTGCAATCTAACCAAAAATTGTATTAATTGATCAACGATTTGGTTAAAAACTAAATGCGGCTACTTGTTTGAAAATTAACTATTTTGTTAGGATTAAAAGAAACTTTTTTTTCTAAAAGATTCGACTTTTTAGCTTGAAAACTCCACTTTTTTTTTGTTAAAAATTAATTGGTAGAAAGCTCTTCTTCGTTGATAATTCATATCTTTTCTGATAAAAAGGTTTTTTTTTTTAAAGTGAAACTGTTTGGTTGCCAGTAATCTGTTTTGGTTGGAGATTCAACTATTTTGTTAATTATTTTCTTAAGAGAATAACATTTATTTGTAGCAGAAACTTTGGCTGACTAGTTGAAAATAAATTTTTTGGGTAAAAAAAATCTTATTTTGTTAAAAATGCAACTGTATGGTTGAAAATTAAGAATTTGTTCCGGTTGAGTTAAAAATTTATCTTTTTATTTGAAAATTAATGGTCTTAACTGAAAATAAATCTTATAATTTTTTATTGAACATTTTTCTTTTTTAGTAAAAAATTCGATATTGAATGTCAATCATTTCGAAATCATTTGAAATAAGTATTCTTTAAATGAAAGTATAGTGCGAGAAATTTCAGTTTGAAAATTATTAAGATTGGAATAAAGTTTATATTGATGAAACTGGCAAGATACTTAAAACTCTAATTAGTGAACATGAAAGAGATTGTGAATTAGGTCATCAAAATACAGGTTAGACACAGCGATACTCTCTAAAGAAGACCCGCATTGTGGTCGAAACGTAAATGATTAAAAGTATACAGAATTATTCTTATTGTTGTTTGATCGTTCGACCAAACGAAGTTTCTAATTTTAATAACATTCTTTATGTACTAACCATGCTGGAATCACACATCAAACGAGGGTGGTTTTACTACTCGCTAAATCGCCAAATTAGAATGATTGAAGACGCCGTTTACTGAATAATTTTTAGCTGCTTGTTGGCAGGGTAGAGTTTGAAGGGAGAACATTTACGTGTTTATGGGCAGTGGCATGTGTTAACCACCCCTGAATACAGAAGCTGAATTGTGAGAGTTGTTCAGGTTCCTTTAGGGTCTTATATTAGGCATAGGGGACGTCATTGACCCCTATAAGTTGCGCCATGTTCATCCCGCATTTCTTTATGTCTTATCGATTTGTCGTTTTTATTCTTTTTATATTATTCAATATTATTTTCGCGGTATCAGTATTTTTATTTGTGATGTCGCTGAGATCACTGTGTTTCCTCTATTCCCGCCCGTTCCCCCTTTTTAAAAAGGACTCCTTTTTTTCTATGTTTTCAAAAAACGTCCCTTTTTTTTATCTCAAATTCAAACTGGCTTATGCTAGAACCCTGTAAGAAAATGCAAACATTCTTAGTTGAAAGTAATTTATTTTATCGATGGGTCCTAAAAGAAAAGACAACTCAGGACGGCAGATAGAAAGTACGAAACTCGTGTTGACGGATGGAAACTACGTAGCTCAAAAAGTATCACTTTTTTAGAAGATCACTTTTTCAGAAGATAATTACGAAGGTTTAATGAAAATCATATTTAAATTGCGAGCTTTGATTAAACTTTCGTAATGATTTTCTGAAAAAGTATACTTTTTCAACTTTATGGTTTCTATCAGTCAACGTGTGTTATGTACTTTCTGTTGCCATGAGCTGCGTATTTTCTGTTAGGACCCATCGTTATATTATAAAATCTACTATTATATTGTTGGTTTCTATATATAAGTTTGTACATTATCTCATTCTGATAGCAGACATAATTTGTAGTTATTGAATTTTGTCTCAACACTATTAAACTTGTAGCTCTTACAATGAACTATTTTTCAATTATAATCTATCATTTAAACATGAAATGTTCCATGTTACAAAATTTTAGGATCTAAAAATTTAAAAGAGAGCTAGTAAAAGATAAAAGAGTCATCAGGTTATTCTCCAAAATAAACTAGGTCAGAAATGGAGAAAAAAGGGGAAGTAAACATACGAATCAAAATAAAAAATCTACAGAAGCCGGAAGTAGGAGACTTTCAGAATAAGATAAACGAACGCATAGATAATGCAGCTTGGGAGACGCAACGTGACTGAAGTTGTGGTACTGCGGTCGTAGGAAGAACGTCTTGTGATGCATGGTGGAATGATGAAATTCAGGTAGCCCGAAAAGAACAACAAGAAGCGTACAAGAGAAGGTTGAAAATCATAGACATTTGCGATGAAGCGAGAAATATACTTGAAAATGATCACAAACACAAAAAAGGAAAGTTAAACTACTAATCAAGGATAGTAAACAAAAATCAAAACAGAAGAAGAGAACAAAATCCAAAATGACTTTAAAGGAAGCAAGAAACTGTTTTGTAAAGATATGAAGGAAAGTAAAAATACAGAGTTTCTCTGCATGAGAAGTAGGAAAGGTTAAATGCTATATGATACAGACGGTATACTATATGCTTTGAGAGACTCTTTTAGAGACTCTTTTAGGGAATTATTGGGAACGAAGTTACAGGGCTTTCCAACTGCGATGTGGAACACGATGCGCGAGAAAACTCAGTTGAGAAAGACTGTGTCACTGAGGTTAGTGATATGCTCAGGAACTTAATAAGCGGTAAGACAGCTAGTGATGACAGTATTAACAATTAAATGCTTAAGTACGGTGGCGAATACATGGGCGATCGGCTTTTCCTCTATGGCTACCTGCTTCAGGTTTCAAGATACCTATTTCCACGTTTATTCACATTTTTACGAGCTTGAGAATATAATCATAAATATAGGTAGTTTTTTTAACAATTTCGATATGAATATTACATTTTTATAAGCTTCCCATTGCGTTAGTAAAGCGATTCCAAATGTATTTTCTATTGTGTTTTTCGTAGTGTCACTGCACACTGGAAGGGGAAGGGTACACAGATAGCCGTGGAGGAAATGGCTGCTCCAGTACATACCTCACAGGCTGTGCAAATTGATAAACTTTTGTACGGAGATGAAAGAAGTTCAAGACAATTGGAAAAAAGCGATTATCGTACCATTATACAAAGGAAAGGAAGATAAAAGCAACTGCAATAATTACAGAGGTATCAGATATGAAAAGTCTAAAGCGGATTTATGCAATGTCAATGAATGGCTCCAAAAAGCCAAAAAAACAATATATCTTGTTAGCAAGGCGCGTGTAAGGGTTAATGGAAAACTGAGTGCTTGATTAGTTGTTATGGAAGGTGTTAGACGAGAATGCGTTATGTTATCACAGCTATGTATTATATTCATGGACAAGTGTCTAAGAATGGCCCTCTTTGTTAAAGAAGGTGTGGAACTAGAAACAGTAGGGGTACGTGGGTTAACGTTCGAAGATGCTAAGTTTGTTCTAGCAGAATCATTCTGTGATTTGCGAACAATTTTCGAACCAAAATTAAGTTGTTTGAATGAAAGAGTGAGAAAAACATGTGCAACATTGTCTATAATGGTGAGAGAATAGAACAAGTTGATAAGTACGTATAATCGTATATCTTGCTAGCCTATTCAATAGTGACGGGAAGATAGATTACGATTTCGATAGGCGCATGAACGAGGGTAAGAAGGTTATCGGTAGAGCAGGGCCCATTGTCAGAAGTAAAAATATATCAAATAAAGCTAACATGGCAATACATAATTCTACATTTGTACCTACTGTTCTATACGGTAGCGAGACATGGACCTATCAAGAAAAAGATACGAGTAAAATGAACGTGTTTGACATTAAGTTCATGCGTATAATATGCGGGAAAACACCGATAGATAGGGCGAGTAACGAGATAATCCTCAAAGAATGTAGTGCAGAAGATACACTAGTTGACATATGGGGAAAAAATCGGTTATGATGGTTCAGGCATGTTGAGGGAAAGAAAGATGAACGACTAACGAAACAAGTGCATCAAGATAAAGTAAATGGCAGTTTGCCCAGAGGTAGGCCGCGGGAAGAATGGTTAGCATGTGTAAATGATCCTTAATTCGAAGAGACAAAATAAGCCAGAGAAACACGAGAGCTTGCACGAAAAAATGCATGGGCGTGAAGGAAGCTATAGAAGTATGCCAGGGCGAAAAAGTATGGCGTCAGATAGTCAATAAAAAGAGTGAGTAGAGTGAATGACGCCTCAAACAAAAGACCTTGGATACTCGGATGAGTGACTTGAAGTTGTATAATACCTATATTGTTTAGCCTCGATGGCTGTGCGTGTTTACGCACTCTCGGTTTATGTTTAGAAACTGTCGAGTCCGCAGAGCTGTGGAGGGTTCGAATCCTCAGAGTTGTGCGAATTTATAAATCAATGAAGGTTCCTAGGTCTAAACTTGTAAACTGCTTATGGCGCCTTATATGAAATCCGTGCTTTTTCTCACATCAGCTCAGTTCACTCGTAGAATAGGCCAGTGAGACACAGGTCCGGGTGTTGTGCAGTTCAGAGTAAATGTGGGTAAAAAGTTTTTTGTGGCAACTTTCGCGTAATTTTTGATGTGTTCCTCTATAAATCGATTTAAAGACGAATGTGAGCGATGCGTTTCGATTACTAACACTCAGTAAATTTTTGCAGTAAACTATTTAAAATTTTTTCAAGCTAATCCATGTTCGGCTTGCGATTCCAAACATTTGGACATATAAAACTTGCCCACAGCTTGAAAAACAACGCAGAAACATACGAGCCTGCAAAAGACAATAGAAAACCAGCGGCAGTACACTGCATATAACATGTTTGGACCGCTGGACCCATTTTAGATAACATGAATAGCTACCAATAGCCATATAACATTATATTTTGATTCAAATGTTGTAAAACTAACGTTTATTATTTTTCTCTAGTAAATGAACAAAGAACATTTTACAGTTTCAAAAAATATTGAAAATTGCAAAAATAACAACAATTTTCCTTCGCTGTGTAAAATTTCTGAAATGTCGGTTAACATGTTCAGACCGCGCATAACATGTTCAAATATAAATGAAATGGCACAAATAATATTTGTACCTATTTATATTTAGGTCCGAAATTTTCAGGAACTGTTTTTAGGAAATTCGAAGTGTTCGTAAAAAAGTTCTAAATTTATACATACAGAAGGTCTCAAAACGTGGACATTTGAAAAAAACAGGGGGGGGGGGGGGCTCTAATTTTATGCTCTAATAAGAATGTACAAAATTGTACAAATCTTCAATTTCAATACGAAAAATCTTCAGTTTTGTCGAAGTTAATTATATTTATATTGGTACACTGTTACAAACTGAAGCGTTTGCATTTTGAGACCATTGTATAATGTTTACAATTAACTTCTTTTGCGCGAGTCAAATTACTTTCAGGTGTTTGTGTACACTAACGAAAGTGACAGAAACGAGAAACGTTTTGTGATCGGGATAGTTACCGACAGCGACACTCTACATTTATCGCCCCGCCGATGGTGTAGATTTCTACTTTAGTAATCTACTTTACCTAATCATAGCACGAAATTCAATTTTCCAATGATAAATGCACTTTTTCGCTGAGAAAAAGATTGGAAATTCATTTTTAACTGAAGTGCCTATAATGCTATACTATCAATAGAATGATTGCTCTTTCCTATGCTTTAAATTTAAAAAATGGCTTATGTGAAACGTAAAGAATCGCGTGCAAGTATTAATTTTAAAAGGACGACAAAGCCGGAAAGACATGAAAGAGGAAGCTCGAATGTGGAAGGGATATGAAATCGGCCATCACACCGCAGTCCCAGCGAGTGCAGACCGGAAGTAGTCCGAGGAATAAGAAAGACCTGAAGAACTCAAGCAGGATACACGAGACCTTTCTGTTTTCATGGAGATATCTTTATTATTATATTCATTCATCTGCAGTTGCTCTGTTGCAATTTGGTGAAACAATTCTACTGAAATCATATACATATCTACATCTGCAGTTGAGATATAAAAAAGGGGCGAAAATAGCATAAATTTGATCTTTTCGGATTTGGTTTTATTGATTCAACAGAACATGTCATTAGTCGAATAAAGTAATTCTTTTCACTTAAGTATTAATATTTTGAATTTGAGGAAGTGTTCATTTTTATAAATAAAATTAGGCGTTTTATATTGAATAAAGATTTCCCTCAAGTAAAGGAATATACTTTCGAAATAACTTAATACACAAAAATAGTTTGGTAAACTTCATTATTTGTATAAGTTTGATCGGTCTTCTCGCACTGGCAGTGCCTGACATTTTTTAATCCCGCGAATCACTGTTCATGCAATTGTTGGTACAATCAATTGTTTGTAAAGTTTTCATTCAATTTCATATAAAAAATATGTCTGGGGGTTACTCTGAAAGTGAGATAACCTCAGAAAAATGATCTCACAACAAAATCTCCTGGAGTCTATGATAAGTTGATTACGTGATAAGTTGATTACGTGTTAAATTATTTGCGGTTGACTAATTGTTCTTAAATGCAACTAGAATATGTTTCTAGGTTTCTAGTTTCTAAGTTTACTTTTTCCATATTATTTTATAGTACCTTGATAAGGACTTTGATATCATTTTAAAACAATTTTTAAACAATTCAACATCACAAAACGGTATAGCCCTGAACAAAGCCAATTATAATAATTATGATTGCAGCAAATCAATTTTTTCAAACAATATTGGCACCTTATAGGTTGAATTGTTTTTTTAATTAATTAATATTATATCAGCTGTGTTAGTTGTTAATTCCGAACAATATTTCGCATCATAGAATCACATAAATATTTATTTCTGGTATAAAGCATTTGTTTTGTCAGAAAAAAAGTATTTATTTCACCTTAAAGTACGCTTATTTGAATGAAGGTATCATATATTTTATTTAAAAAAAACGTTACTCAATCCGAGTTATATTTCTTTGTATTTAATAATTATCTTATAGAATTAATAATGATCTCCTTTTCCTTTTGAATCAAATAAATTTCGATTGATGGAAATAAGTTGTTTTTTTCAGTGTAGATTACTGTATTTTCATTGAATACTTACTGATTCCCAGGGAATTTTCAGTCATTCAAATAGGCAGAAGTACGTCACTGATTCGAAATAAGAGAGTTAATATTATGTTAAATATCAGATATCGTCTTTCAGTGACAAGGAATGCAAATATTGTGGGTTTTTACGTAAACGCGTCATAAACATAGAAACAATTGTGGACTTCCTAATCTTACATTTAATCTGTTTCGAAAAACGTATCCATGGCTTTGTTTACTTTTCCGTTCAGGAATGTCCCATTTTCATCCAAACTGATTAGTTTAAAGATTTTATCAGTTCAGATTACAGATATCATAATTTGACTACGGATTTCTTAAGTCATTAGAAACAAAGAGTCTTCCATATTAGACCCTAATTTCTTCAAACATAAGCCTGTAATCTTAAAAAGTGATTGTTGTATACTTGTTTCATTTTTAATCTTTGCTGTTTCTTTCTCGTTTTTATACATTTTCTTCGCACACGTGCGATTTCTGCTTTACTTATTTTTTTATCCACATATGCTGCAGTCTCGCTATAGAAGCCGTTTCGGGAGTACCCTTTATCTCCTTTGTACAATCTCGGGACTCATCGCACCATAAACAATCAGGGCTGTATGAATAATTTCTGTTGGAGGTTTGTCTTAAACATATATTTTTTTGTATTTTTGCTATTTTGGTTTTATAATATCATAATAAGCGTGAAAATGTTTTTTCTCGAAAATCAGACTTGATAAGAGTACTGATTTTTAAGTATGCATGTAAATAATGCCATTTTCTTGTTTTTTCTCGGTTTGCTAAAATTTTTCACGGTCAATAAAATAACAAAATTCGAACTTTTAGGCTTAGGAATTTTCCATTTGAAGCAATAACGTATAAAATGGACGATAGAAACACTTTTCAATTAAACAAGTTTCTTAAAAAAGGTTAGCGAGGTCTCACTGACTTGTACATGCTCTCAGAAATAGTATATTTCTTCAAAATAAACTGTTTTGAAGCACCTGATTTCAATTCGTCTAAAAGCTGTTTTTTTTCTGGGAAAGATAAACGCTTCCTCTATTTTTCTTTAGACATTTTCGTAACGCGCACAACGTAAATTACTGAGTGACTGAAAGCGAACTGAAACGAAAGGCCTGCGACATTTTTGCAGCTGATTGAAGCAGACGATACGATTATCCGCAGAGGTTACGGCCCGCTTTTTTCATACACTTCTGCGCTGTTGTGGAGTTAATCCACTGACCTAGCGGCGTCACTCTCTTGTCCCCTTAGAAGCTTAGACCACCTTGTCATCTATAATGGGAACTTTTCTTGCAGGACTGCAGTGTATATCTTCTATCTCGTCTTCTATACGAAGTGATATAAATTATATTATTATGCACTGAATCTACAATGTGATATATATATATATATATATATATATATATATATATTTTTTATTTATTTAAAATGCAGTGTACATTTTTTGATGTTGCAGTTAGTCAATGAAATTTCATTTGTTAATGAACCTAACTATTACAAATAGTAGGATTTCGTTACACGTACCAACCGCATTTATTCTATTTGTGCTCTTATCTTCTCACTTCATACATAAGCAGCTGATAAGGTGAAAAGCACTTAATAGGAAATATTTACTTAGTTTTCCTCTCCTGGAAGTTTAGTTAGAGAGGTTGCAGCGAGTTAGGAATATTTTAATTTTATGTTTTTAAGCAGTAATAATTGGAATGTATCAAAATTTAAGTGTTTTAATTAGAAGATTTGAAATTAATAAGTTTTAATAATTATATTGAGTTTGGATCAGTTTGAATTGAAAAGCGGCCGTGGAACAATGTTCGAAACCGGCCCACTAGATTTTTTTATATTGTGTCCCAGGACAAAAAAAATGTTTAAAAAATTATTTTAATTAACGGAAAAGTGTATTTTTCTCAAAATCAGTAGATAGGTGATTTTTAATCAAGGAGTAGGTCTCATTCTGAATAAAAGAGCCAAACAGCATCTCGGAGATCATAGTTTCGTATCTCCAAGATTGCT